>CM032624.1:2615957-2718856 GCA_019097785.1 Fraxinus excelsior
TGTTACAAAATAGTAGAATATGAGCATGCATGAATGAATGGACACAGTGAACTGTACATGCATGCACCTAAATGCCAAATTAGGGTGAAATTTGAATATCCTTACTGTGAAGAGCACCACCAGTTTCACAACCTTCCAGGTCGCTCCATTTAACCCAAACTTTCTTAGAAGTAAAAGTTGATTGAGTTAACTGAGTCATCATCTCAGTTAAGTGGCTAACTTGTTTGACAAGAAAGTTAACATTGCTAGTGAAATCCTGATTCTTACTTCTAGTCACACGATTACGACACCTAGGTATAGTATGTCCCAATGTACCACAATGGTGGTAACTGAGAATGAACCTAGGTTCAAATCTGCTTGGAGGTTGTCGTCGAAAAGTAGGATGATTGACACTAGGCTGTTTGGTAGGTCTCGATCCAGTAGCATGCTTATCTTTAGGTTTAGGACAAGCAGTCTCACGAGCTTTGTTGGTGGCAGGAACGAACGTGGTCCTGGACGTGCTAGCAGTAGCATCATGGTTATCAACATAACCCAGACTATGCCTATTTCCCGCAGGCTTGTTCATCCCAAGCAAATTGTCCAGCTTCTGCGAGCCACTCGTGAAAGATTGGATTTGAGCATTAGATTTATCAAGGTCAGTGGTTAATGATTTAGGGCGTATTTGATAGAGATTAAAATCAAATTAAAATTGAAAAACTAGTCATTATTGTTGACTTTTATTAGACGAGTGAGACCCAATAACGGCAATACTTTCAATTTTAATTAAATTTTAAGTTGTACTAAACAAGCTCTTAACTTTAATTTTCAAGTTTTCATTAGCCAGCTTCAACTCACTCACTTTTCTAGTCGAATCCTGAAGGTCACTTAACAATTTTTCACGTTCAAGTTCAAGTTCGTTCACCTTTTTTAAAACGACTTTGTTGACCTTCCTAATTTTGAGACTCTCCTCAAACAATTCACGATAACATTCGTGAATATCTATCTCATCATCAGACTCTTTTTTAAACTTTTCATTCTCATCCTCATTTTCGACCTTCTCAATCTCACGGTGAGACTCAATTGTAGCAATCGAGGTGAATGCAATGGATTTTTGTTCATCCTTACCACCGACATTCCATTCCGAGAGTTGGAATGTGACTCCTTATCACTCATGGTCACAGCTAAAGCCTTACGATATTCTCTACCCGAACTCTTTTTCAAATTAGGACATTCACTCCTAATGTGACCAAACCCCCTACACTCACGGCATTGGACAAATTGAAATTTCTTAACAGGAGTCCTATATGCGTTTTTCTCACATCCACCTCTCGAGAGTTTACTAGGGACATCACTATTCTGCTCCTGAGGCTTTCTCTTATTCCTCATCACCTTCTGAAATCTTTTAATGAAATAAGCAATTTCGTCGTCCCTAAGGGTCTCAATATCAGTGGACTCGCTCTCATCTTCTCTAATATGAAGGAATCACTCTGTAGCCTTTTTCTCTCAATGTTCAACCTTAAGAATTTCGTATAGAAGAGTTTTGATAGTTATGGGTAGGGTACAAAAAAGATGGGCCGGGGAAAAAGCCTTGAAATCGCGAAATAAGAATTTTCCGTATAACCTTATCTCTCGAGCGCATCGACGATTTCGCTCGAGCGAAGGCCTGACAACAGTTCAGCGATAATGTTTTTACTTTTGTAGCTCGAGTCAAACCTTAGCGACAGTCTAGCGAAAATCCCTAGACGCAAACACATACCTATTGACTAATTGCATATACTACTTGAACTTTTACAATATATCAATTCCATCCTTTTGTTTACAGAATCGCCAATTACAAATTATCTAAAACCTAACAACTTACAATTATAAAAACATACAAAAATTGAAAAAAAAATGGCGTGGTAAAGATTGCATTGCATCAATTACCATTTTTTGTGCTTGTCTTCTTTGACCTATGTTTTTATGGTTGACTAAGGTATTCAATTTATACTATTTTTTATGGAGCCTTTTCTTCTTCAGAACTTAAAATTATTATATTCTTTTATGAAAAATAGTATAAATTGAATACCTTAGTCAACCATAAAAACATATGTCAAAGAAGATAAGCAAAAAAAAAAATGGTAATTGATGCAACACAATCTTAACCTTTACATGTTTTGGGCAACACAACCTTACATTTCATTTTACGTCAATATCTTTCAAATCAAACAAACCTTATAGAATACAATATTCTCAACCATGAGATCCTGTAAAATGATGAATTTACCATATTTCAATAGCCTCTTCAATTTCAATAATCTTAATATGTTGTATTTATAGACCTTAATTTAGGTCCAAAATCGAGTCATAAGTTGATAGGACGAAATTCGATCATAATTAGGACTAGAAAAGCTATCATAGTGCCTACAAGGTTTTTGATCGGAACTAAGAAAATCAAAATTTCTCGCGACATCACTTTCTTTGAACATATTTTTCCTTTCAAAATGATCCCCTTGATGTCTGCTACTTCGCTTACCCTACCTCTACCTTTTTCTAATCCCATGTTCTTTCTGATAATTCTCACTCAACCCTTTCCTCATTTGATTTTCTCATTTC
This sequence comes from Fraxinus excelsior, assembly GCA_019097785.1. Taxonomy (NCBI): domain Eukaryota; kingdom Viridiplantae; phylum Streptophyta; class Magnoliopsida; order Lamiales; family Oleaceae; genus Fraxinus; species Fraxinus excelsior. The sequence goes on from CM032624.1 coordinate 2,618,532, forward strand.
TCTAGATAATGAATCCACTTGTATAATAGCTCCCCCATCCTATAGCGACCACTCCCAAATCTCGTCCACATCGTATGATTACTCACCCTGCTTGTCTATATGACTGTATATGTCCTACCCTCTTAGCTGAGACATCTCGACCTCCTATCACTTCACTCACTTCTTCAGGTACGGTCCATCCGCTTTATAAATTCATCTCCTATACTCATTTTTCCTATGAACACTTTGCTTTTCTTTCTATTGTGTCTCACATCTCAGACCTTATTCGATTCTCTCAAGGTGTTAAGCATTCACATTAGTGTGACGCTATGATTTCTGAACTCCAGGCTCTTAAGGCTAACCATACCTGGAGTCTCACCTGTTTCCCTCTTCGTAAGAAGCTCATAGATTGTAAATGAGTTTTTAAAATAAACTTCGTACTGATGGTTTTGTTGAGCAGTACAAAGCTTGATTAGTGGCCAAGGGCAATACGCAAGTTGAAGGGCTTGACTACCATGACACATTTGCCCCTATTTCCAAACTTGTCACTGTGCGATGTGTTCTTGCTATAGCAGTTGCGCGTCATTGGCATATTCACCAGTTGGATGTGAATAATGCATTTTTACATGGTGATTTATATGAGGAGGTTTATATGACTTTACCTCCTAGTTATTATAGTAAGGGGAAGACTCGTGTTTTTCATTTACACAAATCTCTTTACGGACTGAAGCAAACTTCACGGAATTGTATTCTAAGCTCTCTTCTGTCCTCATTGAAGCTGGTTGTGCTCAGTCTCATGCTGATCACTCTATGTTTACTCGTACATGTGGTTCCTCCTTTTACAGTGGTTTTATTTATGTTTATGCCATCTTATTAGCAGTTAATGATGCTCGTTTTTTATCTTATCTTAAAACTCTCTTTGTTGGTCGTTTCAAGATAAAAGATCTTTGTGTCTTAAAGTATTTCTTAGGCATTGACGTTGCCCACTCTTCTGTTAAATTTTTTATTGAATAGAGAAAGTATACTCTTGACATTCTTTCTGGCTTTGGAAATCTTAGCATGCGTCCTACCCACTTTCCCATGAAACGAAATTTTAAGCTCTCTCCGGATGACTGTGACCCCTTATCTGATCCCCATACTTATCGACTATTGGTTGGATGCCTCATTTATTTATGTTAGGACTTAAATTGTATTGGAAATTCTTTGTATAAAATGACTATTATAAAATAGTTGTAAGAATCAAGGAGTTTTTTTAGGGTGTTGTATATATTAACTAGGAGATTGATGGGTTCGAGTGTGGAACATGAAGAAAGAGTCGTCGAATTTAAGCTTACATGTCGCCTAACTAATGTCACAGTGGAAAAGGCAGAATTATTGTTGCCCTTTTGTGGCTCGAGTGACGGTGTTTTTTTTATAAACCCTAGTTCGCGATTTTCAAAAGTTTTATCTATCTCATACTACCCAAATACCTCCTATTATAAATACCCAATGTCCATTAAGTTTTTGTGTGTTGTTGATCATTATATTACATTCTCATGACATCATTCCTAGATCTAAGAACATATCTAAACATTGAGATTAAATATTTGATTTGAGATCAATCAACAACGAGTTGGAAAAAATATCAAATTCAAATAATTTGAAACACTCATTTCCTAGATATAATCAGGAATATAATCTCTTAATATCTTTCAGAGATTGCTAAAGATTGGCGGAGATTGGATCAGAAGCACAAGAAGAGTATAAGAACAATGTGTTCTTGGTGAGACCTATGAGAGGACCGCCCTAGATTCATAGCCATATGTTCCTCATCCAACGGTTCTTCTCTTATTCCCTTCTTATTATAAATACCCACATTTGTACTATAGAAGGGGTTGGTCCCTAAAAAGAGAGAAGAAGTACAAGTTTTTACATTATCACCATACATACGTACACCACCACTAAAAACACATTCCAGTGAACATCATCGTCGGATGTCCCAGATTTAGTCTACCAACTCACTAACTTGACTGTCGGAGTACTCGCGGTCGCTTCCACTCCCATTGAAAAAGGCCACGAGTGACTAACAATGTGTTGCTACGTGCATAAATGAGCTCATTTGGAAGAATTATGTTGGCCACGTGTTTGGGTCATTTTTTGGGGTCAACTGATTGACATCGTCTGTGAGAAATCGTTACTATAACAACGAATATCCCCGTAAAGAAAAAGCTTACCAGAATACTCACTTGGCATCTCCCTTGAAAAGTAAGTTGTTCTTGAAGAAAGAATGAGTGGAGGTTCCAGGAAGAAAATTGGAGTTTCACCAATTACCTCTTGAAAGAAAGAGTGTGCAAGCCCAAAAACAATGAGTTCAAGCAATGAAGATGTGAATCCGAGGAGAGTAAGGGAGGTCACTGAAAAAGAGATCCTCTGAAACAAGGTCATCCACCAAAGGCCTCACTACCACCATTTCACGGACGGAAGAACTACGGCACAGTTAACTACTAAGATAGCCTATATAACTACCAACATGAGAACTCATGGCTAGCCTTTATATTCTATTATAAGGTTGGGACCTTCTCTTGTTCAAAGGCTCCATTTATTGTTCTAATTACTCAAGATAGAATTTTGGAGTCCTCGTTCCTTAAATAAAAGAAGATACGGTATCTTGGAATCCTCATTCCTAAAAATAGGAAGAGGTAAATCGTCGGATGCATATTCCTAGCTGTGTGAGATGGTTATTGCTCTATTTACATTATCGTCTATCTGAGGCTGCCAAAACCTCATTCTTTCGAAGCTAGCTTATTAGATTTCGATAGTACTAGACGAGCCAACAACTCGATATTCATTCTTCGCTCTTCGAGATGCTCCACCATACGGATGTTGCAGTGTAATTGTATTTATCTTCAGAGAGCTCCTTAAGCCTATGTTTCAGCTATATTTCTGCATTATCTATTTTCAGAGAGCTTGTCATGCCTCTACATCAAATGTACCCAATCAAAGGTGCATTGCCAGTCAACTATTCTCCTAAGCGCACCCACTTAGTCGAGCCGCTATTTAGAATCTCCTTTATGGGAGCATCATCCACTATAGATAAAGCCCTTGAAGAAGTGTGTGATATTTCCTACAAGGTCAACTCTTTCAAGGATGTCCACTTTGATCGACGAGACGCGTGACACCCCTACTTGGGTCGCCTCTGATTCCATCGAAGATGATGCTCTCCATGGATGCACCATCCACCATGGAGAAAGCCTTTGAAGAGGTGCATGATGCCTCCCAATGGGCCACCTCTGTTAAGGATGTCCACTTTATTAGGAGAGGCGCGAGATGTCCCCACCGGGGTCGCATCATTTGCCCTTCGAAAGTAAAAATTTCCACGGATACACCATCCACCGTGGAGAATGCCCTCGAAGAGGTGCGTGATGCCTCCCACGGGGTTACCTCTGTTAAGGATGTCAACTTCATTACACGTGACATCCCCACTAATGTCGTCTCATTTGCCCTTCGAAACTGATGCTTTCCACGGATGTACCATCCATCATAGAGAATGACGTCGAAGAGGTGCGTGATGTCTCTCACGAGGCCACCTTTGTCAAGGATGTCCACTTCGTTAAGAGAGGTGCGTGACGCCCCTACTGGGCTCGCCTCATTTCCCTTGCAAAAGTGATGCTTTCCATGAATGCATCATCCACTGTGGAGAACGCCCTCGAAGAGGTGCGTGATGCCTCCTACGGGGCCACATCTATCAAGGATGTCCACTTCGTTAGGAAAGGCACATGATGCCCTCACTGGGGTGGCCTCATTTGCCCTGCTAAAGTGATGTTTTCCAAGGATGCATCATCCATTGTGGATAACACCCTCGAAGATGTGCATGATGCCTCTCGCATGGCCATCTCTATTAAGGATGTCAACTTCGTTACACGTGACGCCCCCACTAGGGTTATCTCATTTGCCCTTCAAAAGTGATGCTTTCCATATATCCATCGTGGAGAACACCCTCGAATAGGTACATGTTGCCTCCTACGAGGCCACATCTGTCAAGGATGTCTACTTTGTTAGGAGATGCACGTGACGTCCCCACTGGACTCGCTTAATTTCCCCTGCGAACGTGATGCTTTCTAATGATGCACCATCCTCCGTGGAGAATGCCATCGAAGAGGTGCGTGATGCCTCCTACGGGGCCACCTCTGTTAAGAATGTCCACTTCGCCCCCACTGGGTTGCCTCACTTGCCTTTCGAAAGTGATGCACGAGAACGCCCTTGGAGAGGTGTAAGATGTCCCCCCCCACAGGGCCACCTCTGTTAAGGATGTTCATTCATTAGTTGAAATGAGTTGTTTACACTTCTTCATTCATTAAAGTGGAGTGTTTACACTGGTTGAAGAAAATTGTTTACACTGCCTTTACCACAACTTTCCTTAAAGTTTCAATCACTTAGGGCTTTACCCTTCTGCTAGGACTTCACATCTACCACAACTTTCCTTAAAGTTGCAACCACTCAGGGCTTCGTCCTTCTACTAGGATTTTACCTCTACCACAACTTTTATTAAAGTTGCAATCACTCTGGACTTTGCCTCTACCATAACTTTCTTTAAAGTTGCAACCACTTAGGGCTTCGTCTTTCTACTAGGACTTCACCTCTACCAAACTTCCTTTAAATTTGCAATCACTCAGGGCTTCATCCTTCTACTACCGCAACATTCCTTAAAGTCGTAATCATGTAGGGTTTCGTCTTTCTAATAGGACTTCGCCTCTACCGCAACTTTTCTTAAAGTTGCAATCAAGCAGGACTTCGTCTTTCTACTAGGACTTCACCTCTACCACAACTTTCTTTAAAGTTGCAATCACTCAAGGCTTCGTCCTTCTACTAGGACTTCGCATCTACTGCAACTTTTCTTAAAGTTTCAATCACTTAAGGCTTTGTCCTTCTGCTAGGACCTCGCCTTTATCGCAACTTTTCTTAAAGTTGCCATCACTCAGGGCTTTATCGTTCTGCTAGGACTTCGTCTCTACCAAAACTTTTCTTAAAGTTGCTATCATTCAGGGTTTCGCCCTTCTGCTAGGATTTTACCTCTGCCACAACTTTCTTTAAAGTTGCCATCAATCAAGGTTTCGTCCTTCTGATAAGACTTCGCCTTTACCACAATTTTTAGTCAGAAAATTACAACAAATGTCCACACCCCACCGAGGTAACATTCTTTTAAAGTGGCTACATCAACAAAGTCTATGCATTATATAAAAATACATATTTTAACTTGATGGACTATTGTTACGGGTTTTTCAAGTCATCTCCCACATCATTCGCCATGTTAGGTAGACGAACTGAATATGGCCGCCACATAGCGGATGAACTGAATCATCCTCCACGTGGCGACAAATCGATTTCACCCTTCATCACATGTCGAACGAACTGATTCACCCTCCAATGAATGCAAAGGCACGCACTCTGCATCACTTCATCGCAATTGAATCTAAGTCCGACGTGATGACATCTAAAATGCGATTATCACTCCTGCCACAATAGCTCCACTTCAACCCTATGTACTAAAAGATCTTTAATGAAAAGATCTCAAGAACTAAATCATTAAGACTGATTGATAGGACGTATGGCGAACTCCAAAATGTCAGTCACACATTACTGTGTCGGGGGCATTAAATGAACCGCCCACCTATGGATTGACACCTACAAAAGGATCGCCCTAGATTCAGAGCCATATGTTCCACATCCAATGATTATTCTCTTATTCCCTTCTCATTATAAATACCCATACTTGCACTATAGAAGGGGTTGGTCCATGAAAAGAGAGAAGAAGCGCACATTTTTACATTATCGCCATCCATACGTACACCACAACTAAAAATACATTCCAGTGAACATCATCGCCGGACGTCCCAGATTCTATTTACCAACTTGCTAATTTGACGGTTGGAGTGCTTGTGGACGCTTCTACCCCCATCGAAAAAGGCCACGAGCGACTAATAGTGTGTTGTTACATGCATGAAGGAGTTCACATGGAAGAATTATGTTGGCCACGTGTTGGGCTCATTTTTCGGGGTAAACAAAATAGAATACAATAGTGATGATGCTAAAATAGTCCTATGTATCGTCTCCATCTTCTTATCCCCTTTGATCATCACTCAATTAGATTTTGACATAGCATCATGATTACGAAGTAATTTGATTGAAAGAACAGGAACTTGGAATAGTCAATCTGAACTCAATGACAATAGATTGCGGCCGATACGAGACATTACTCCATCTTCTCCCAAAACCAAATAACCTAATCACTCTTATAGATTATACTTAATCGTCCTATAAAACTGACTAATACTCAATTTACATACAAGCATTTTTTTTCCATTAAATTTCTAACTTGATCGATGAAGGTATTTCAAAGACTTTCTCATTGCTCATTTTTCATTGATACATTATGAACAAAAATGGTGGAAAACCCAACACCCTCTTTGAACTTGATATTTGTTACGTCAACTATTTTTCTTTCTTTCATTATTATTGTAGTGGTAAAAAATTGTTCCGCTAGCCCAAACGGCCCAAGTCAAAAAATAAGGCCCACAGATGGTCAAGTTGATAAACGTGCCATCTTTGACCCACTTCGTTATGTTGATCGGGCCAAATGTAAGGTCCAAGATCCACGTGTCAATTCGAAACACCTGATAATTTATCTTCAAGATAAATCACAATATGATTTGACTAGATCAAATAAAAGTTATCTGAAAACAGTTTGGGTATCTCGATCGAATAAATCTTATCAGGTTCAGCTCCAACCAACCAAAAATCTCGTTGAGTCCTCGTCAATCCTGTCTAGACAGTTATCCCACTGTTATAAATTTCGTGATCAGTCTTACGGGGACAAGAAAAAACTACTCTACTCTAAGTTACTTCTTCTTTCTTTTGGTCTAGCATTCATATAATCCTTAATAAGCTTTTTTGACTTGATCGTTGGAGAATCTTCGACCGGCACCATACCGGTGTCCTCTTAGGATATTTTGCAGTCTCTCTTCCTCGTTCTTCTTTTTCGCAGGATTGTTGGTGACCTGATTGACTCATTTTCTCTAGAATTCATCGTCTACAATTATTATTATTATTATTATTATTATTATTATAACATCATCACGTACGTACCAATTTGGATAAAGACAAAAAAGATAAGATTTCATAAAAATACCACAGTGAATAGTGATAAGAAGGTTCAATTAGGATGAAGTCTCTTCTCTCTCTAGAAAATAGAAATGGCGTGCGCATAAGACACAGTAAAATGCATGGCCGACGAGAGTGGAGGGGCCTCCATGGTTTGAATAGTTTACATAATCTTCTTCCCGATGGGGCCACCATGTGAATTCCTGCATAATCTCTCTCTAATTTATTTTTTATATTTTTGTAAAATTTAACAATACAATGTGAATATACATGGTACAAACTTGCAATGAAGAAAAAACTTACCTAGTCTTGGGATGGGAAGAACAATACTAAGCACATGTTTAAGCTCGATTCTTTAAAAATTCATTTTTAGACATACATTCTTTAAATAAAATAATTTTACTACTAAACCACATATTTTCAAATAAAACCCAATACTTAAAAACTGTGAATAATACTATCTATCACCAGTCTAGATAGTTACAATATATATTCAATTAAATGAGTAATGTGACTTTACGTTTAAATGAATATATTATTTAATGACATGTACCGCGACCTAATGCTTAACATTATTAATGATGTGATTAGCATCACTGAAAAACTATACATTAATGCAACATAGTCAGACTTCAAATGAGAGTATGCCAGGTCGATTTCACGGCCCTTTATCCATCTCTCTCTCTCTCTCTATCCATATGTGTATCTATCTCTTTCCCTCTCTAGACTAGTGTAGTAGTAAATAGAGTCGTCTCTCTCATTTGTTCGTCCAATTAATTTATGTTTTTTATACGTCCCATCAAATTCTCACTCCCTCTTTCTTTATTTTTATTTTTTTTCTTTTTCTTTCACATACAACTCACATTGCATCCAGGAAAAAACCATTGTCCCAAAATCATAGCCAAAAAAACCAATAATTACAGGGAATTCAGTGCGAATTTGTGACAGAATCCGCATCAGTAAGAGTCAAATCCCAACTGCTGTGTGTGTGTGTGTGAGAGAGAGAGAGAGAGAGAGAGAGAGAGGGGGACAAGCGGAGCTGTACCCTACTGTTGAGCCATTTTGGATCGTTCAGATTTTGAGGTGAACATAAGCTAACATTCGAACCATAAAAAACTGATGAATTCAGCAACAGGAGGGGGAGGTAACGACCCGAATGGAGGGGAGACGGCTCCATCGTCGACCAGCGGAGGCGCAGCAGAGGACAGGGGCGGTGGCGGAAGCGGGTCAACGGAGGCAACCCCGAGTCGCTACGAGTCGCAGAAGCGTCGAGACTGGAATACTTTCCTACAATACTTAAAAAACCACAAGCCGCCACTGACGCTAGCCGAATGCAGCGGAGCTCACGTGATTGAATTCTTGAAATACCTAGACCAGTTCGGGAAAACTAAGGTACACGTAACAGGCTGTCCGTATTTCGGCCACCCGAGTCCTCCCGTCCCCTGTGCGTGCCCTTTGAGGCAGGCTTGGGGCAGCCTGGATGCCATAATCGGCCGGCTCCGGGCAGCCTATGAAGAGAACGGCGGCCGGCAGGAGACCAATCCTTTTGGGGCTAAAGCCGTGAGGTTATATCTTAGAGAAGTGAAAGAAAGTCAGACAAAGGCTAGAGGAATACCCTATGAGAAGAAACGTAGGAAAAGGTCCGCCTCTGCCGCCGTCAGCGGTGGTACTTCTAAAGCGGTGATGCCGGTTGGTGCTAGTTCTACTGGCGGTACTGAATCTACTGACAGTGGTGAAGGCGTTGGTGGTGCAACAACTACTTTGCCTGCAACGTCTTCTACCGCAACATAGAATCAGTAAATTTACTCACTTCTTTCCTTTTTTATTCTTCCAATTTTCTATATATATTGGAAGCTTGATTTTGTTCTAATTGTGAATCATGAAATTATATATTATTATTTATATACATATAATTAATATGAATTTTATTACAATCGAGCATCTCTTTACTTGTACTGTCAATTTCTTTTAATTCACGAGCAATCCATTGCGATTTAATGTTCATGCCGCAAGGCACGACCATACATTGAAGCTAAATATAAAGAAAAAAGTTATGTTTATTACGTACAAATATGCCTTTCAACGTTACATACAAGTATTTGATTAGCGTCCTTGATATTGAAATGAGTGAAATCGATCTTGCTTGCTGCGTTTTTTATTTGCAATTGGTAGATATTTCTGTGCCCCCATTTTCTCTTTTCTTTTCGCTAAAGATGGCTTTGTACAAGATTTTGGCTTTTGCACTATTTTCTTAGTCAATCTTGGCCAAGAAAATAAAGATGTAACAAAAGGCCTCAAATTCATGATTTTTTTTTGTTCCATTTTGTACGAATTAAAATCCAAATTTTAGTAAAAGACAACAATTAATTCAACAACACATTTCATGGGTTCGACAACTTATCAACCACATATTCTGTTAACTTCTATCAAAATTTACTAAAAAAATAATTTTAATCTTCACAAAACAAGGGATAATCTTAGAAGATATTTTGCACAATTCCGTTGTAAGATTGCGTATTATTAGTGATGGCAATTGGCTGAGCCGAGAGCTCGGCTTTTTAAATTTTTTTAACTATACCTATTTTAAACCTTAATAATAATAATAAATAAATAAATAAAAACCACGAGTCGCTTGTCAAAAGCGAGCCTAGTCTTTTGACGAGCCCGAGCAGCTCGTTCTGCTCGAGTCGACTCGGCTCGATTGACACCACTATGTATTATTGATACTAAAAATTACTAAAATAGACTTGATGTTTTTATTTGATCACTGGAGGACCTACAAGACATCACCGTTGTTTGTAGGGCTTTAGGCTAATGATGCCAAAAAGACGAGCTTGAGAGTATAGTCAACTCGGTCTTCAAATAGAGGCAGGGGCGGACCCACATGGGGTCATGTGACCCCACAAAAAAAAAAAAAAAAAATTTTGAGTTTTTTTTTTTGAGTTTTTTTTTTTTATAACCTATACATTTTTGAAATCTCATTTTTGACCCCACAAAAAATTTGGCTCGCTCCGCCCCTGAATAGAGGAGCAATTGTCGATCCATTTTCGACAATTATGTCAGCTTAATTTCTGTAGAAAGACTATAGCTGAGAATGTCTTATACCTGAATTTGTTGCCAGTTTAATCTCCAATGAACTTGTTCGCCTTTTATCTAGCTATATAACCTTTTTTTTTTTTTGTTAATGCACCACAAGTCCGATGTAAAAGATAAAACACCGTTATATTTATTTAAATAATTTATTTTTCAATTATTTTTTTATGGTATACAGCCGGAGCCGGAGCACTTTCTGGTGTGTTGGAGGCATCATACATTTCGTCAAAAATAATTAGTTTGCAACAATCCACTGTATTCCATTTGGAATTGGAATAGTATATGAAAGAAACTAATAGGCAATTGTATTGTAGAAATTAAAACACTAATTGGTAGGATGAAGATTATATTGTAAGCACTAATTGTATTGTAGATATTACTTATTAGTATACTAGAACTGAATTAGAAATATAGAATGTAGAGAGAATTGTGATGTGGAAAAAATGAAGTTGGGAGTGGGTATTTACAAAATAAGAATCTTCTTTTAAAAAGTTTTGAAATTGTGGCAAAAATATGACCATTGACCAATGATAAGTTTTTATTTATTCTATAAATTTGTAGAGCCTTGCTTTATGCCTCGCCTCAATGACCGGGGCATTAACAGGGGCCATTGAGCTGGGGCATTGAGTGTTTTCCAAATTTGTATCTTGATAAATTTATATCTCCAATTAAAACCCTATATAGAGGTCACTGTAATAATTAAATAAACAGTCGAATTCTGATTCTATTACTTTTTTTTTTTTTAGTAATTGGCGCAAAACGTCCCTACCTTTGAAGGATTTTGTGGAAAACATCACTACCTTTCGTTTTTTTGGCGTAGAACGTCCCTACCTTTTACATTCTTTGCGTTGAAGGTCCTTTTCACCAATTTTTAAAACAAAATAACTAATATACCCTCCCATATAAATAAAACAAAAAGAAAAGAAAAGAAAAATAAAGAATACATGCAATCTTGCTCTTAAACTTTTTAAAAAATACAAATCAGTCCAAAATGTATGAAACTATTAAAAATAACAAAAAAGGAAAAAAACTCTCTCTCCTTCCTCCACCTCCTCCAAAGTTTAACATTGTGCCTCTCGCCACAAAGTTGTAGATCAGTGCCTGCCACCGCCAATCTTCCTTCCAAATTCTCATATCATCATCAAATAAAATAGCAATTTAATCCCCCTGCAAATAAAAAAATATTCTACTACCAACAACTGAAAACTAAAGGGTCTACCCACAAAAATGAATCGGGAATTTTTCCTCCGCAGACCCTATTCACCATTGCATCTAATTCATCATTTTTTAGTGAATTCACCTCCCAAATTGACAGACCATTAGAAAATTTCATATGAGTTCACAAGAAAAGTAGGGATAGTAAGAAGAGAATGCACAATTGATGTTGCAAGTTCATTGGAATTGATTTTTGCTGAGTTTGTGCAAAACGAGTATGAGTTTATTGGTGTTTGCTTTTCTGTGGGTGGGTCTAATTTGGGTAATTATTGGGTTTATGGTGTTAACATATTTACCCAAAGATTGAGGTGTGAGTTCAGACGGTGGGGTGGGAACATGAACATATTGATGTAGGAGAAAGTAACCATGGATGGGTTGATGAAGCTGCTGGGGAGGGATGAATTGCTATAAACAATGAGCACCTTAGATTTGGAAATAGAATTAATGGGGGAATTGCTGTGCAAGAAACTTCAAGCATAGCGGGATGGAGAGAAGAAGTGGAGATGGACAGATGGGCCAAATATCAGTCCCTAATTTGGCGGCGTCGACGATGGGGTGGAGGGAGGTGGAGGAGAAGTCGAGAAGATAGTGTTTTTTTAATAGTTTCATACATTTTGGACTGATCTGCATTTTTTAAAAAGTTTAAGAGCAAGATTGCAATATGTTCTTTATTTTTCTTCTTTTCTTTTTTGTTTTATTTATATGGGAGGGTATATTAGTCATTTGTGTTAAAATTGGTGAAAAAGGACCTTCAACGCAAAGAATGTGAAAGGTAGGGACGTTCTACGCCAAAAAATGAAAGCTAGGGATGTTTTCCACAAAACCCTTCCAAGATATGGACATTTTGCGCTAATTACCTTTTTTTTTTTTTGCTTATTTTTATAATAATAATAATAATAATAATAATAAGGGTAATTGGCGCAAAACGTCCCTACCTATGACGGGTTTTGTGGAAAACGTCCCTACGTTTGATTTTTTGGTGCAGAACGTCCTTACCTTTGCATTTTCTTGCGCAAAACATCCTTTTCACCCATTTTTAACCTAAAATGACTATTATACCCTCCTATATAAATAAATAAAAAAGAAAAGAAAAGAAAAATAAGGAATAAATTGCATTCTTACTCCTAATCTTTTTAAAAAATGCAAATGAGTCCAAAATTTATAAAAATATTAAAAAAAGAAAAAAAACTTTCCTCTCCTCCAACTTTCTTCTCCTGATTAGCTGCAGAACAGGGACGGGTTTCAAAAAAAAAATCAGGGCCGTTAACGTCTGCCCAACTGTCTAGTTTGAGCTCGGGAGTAAAGGAATCAGGCATGCCTCTATTTTTTCTTCTTCGGGGTTGAGAATCGTCGGCAGTCATGGAGTCAAAGCAGCTGGTCAACTGGTCTAGGGCTCGAATCGAACAGCTGCTATCATGCGGAACTTCATGGACTCAGGGACGGAGGTGGCGAAGCAGCTGCGGCTTGCGAAGACCTGAGTCAGAGGAGGCGGAGGGAGGTGGAGAAGGCTAAATTGAAATGGCAACTGAAGGCTGGAGCTGCGAGAATGAATGTTTCAATCAAGACCGACCTAACGATTCTTGGTGCCTTCCATTTACAAACCCCAATCGCCTTTTCTGTGATTGAGATTAAATTGACTTTTTGTGATTGAAATTAAATTGATTTTCTGTTATTGAGAATTCAAAGATGGTGGAGATAATGAGTTAGAATTGTTACCATATATGGTTAGATGTTACCATATATGGTTGAATTCGTATTTAGGAATAAAGCATATTTAGGAATTAGATTTGGATTTATTTACTTTCCTTGTATATTCAATTATTGTACAATATATATACACAATAGACATGGCAATAGAGAACAACGATTTTACAAAGATTGTTCAACATCTTTTGTCATGGTATCAGAGCCGTGGTTCTAAGTTCTTACCGGTGTGAGTTTTTTTTTTTCGATTGAATCTTCCAGTTTCGGTATTAGGGTTGTCGCGATTGGCCCATCCTCCTGCTGCGGTCTTGATCGTTGCCGTCTCGTTCGAACGTTGCGCGTGTTCCTTGCTGGTCGTGGGTGGATTTTGGTGCAAGTGTTCCTGCTGTTTCGGATTTTCAGCCTTCTGGTACGGGTTTTCAATTCCGGCGACGTTTTCTGCCTCGCTGGGTTTCTTTTGTTCTTCTCCTTCCTGTGGCTGGCTCTCTCTGGTTCTCTCGGTGCCTTCCTGTGGCTGGATTTCTCTGGTTCTTTCGGCCGGTTAGCTTGGGTGGGCAATTAATTGGGCCCTTTGTTTCATAGTTGGGACAATTTGGGCCTCCTAGTGTTTGTTTATCTTATTTGGGCCCAATTTCTTTATTGGGTATTTCAGTTGGGCTTTCTCTTGGTTATTTGGTTCTTTGGGCCTGCACTTGATTATATTAATTTGGGGTCTCCTTATTGGGTTAAATATTTAATTCATCATGTCTTCTGACAAGTTAGACTCATTTCTTATTCGGTTTAATGGCAAAAATTACTCGGCTTGGGAGTTCCAATTTCAACTATTTGTCAAAGGCAAGGAGTTATGGGGTCATCTTGATGGTAGTGATCCGGTTCCAACAGATGTCGATGCTTTATCGAAGTGGGAAATCAAGGATGCTCGGGTTATGACTTGGATCCTTAGTTCGGTCGAACCTCAACTCATTCTCAATCTAAGGCCTTACAAATCTGCTGCTGCTATGTGGGCTTATCTTGGCAAGGTTTACAAACAAAACAATACCGCTAGACGTTTTCAGTTGGAGTATGAAATGGCTCACTTTACACAAGGAAGTCTATCAATTGAAGAATATTTTTCAGGTTTTCAAAATCTTTGGGCTGAATATTCGAATATTGTTTATGCTGATGTTCCAGCTACAGCTCTATCTGCTGTTCAATCGATGCATGAAACAAGTAAGAGGGACCAATTCTTGATGAAGCTACGTCCCGATTTTGAAGCTGTGCGATCTAATTTGATGAATCGTCATCCTGTTCCATCTCTGGATACTTGTGTGGGTGAACTTCTTCGTGAGGAGCAACGTATCCTTACCCAGGCTACCATGGAGCATAGGGATACTGTTAGTGGTCCTGTTACTATGGCTTATGCAGCACATGGGAGGAATAAGGGTCGAGACATGCGTGCTATTCAGTGCCATAACTGTAGAGCTTTTGGTCACATTGCTCGAAATTGTCCTAAGAAAGCCTGTCATTATTGCAAGGAACCAGGTCATCACATCACTGTTTGTCCCATCCGACCTACAAGGAAACAGACTGCTGCCTATCATGCCTCCACTGGTGCCTCGAGTTTTGCAACATTTCCTGCTGCCTCGCATGATGTTCCTACTCCTGCTCCTGTGTCCACTCTTACCCCTGAAATGGTACAACAAATGATCAACTCTGCTTTCTCTGCTTTTGGCATCTCAGGTACTCACGCACCCTCTTTTAAGCCATGGTTCTTTGACTCCGGAGCCTCTAATCATATGACCAACTCCGATATTCCCCTTTCCAATGTCAAAAAATATCGTGGTAATCTAGAAATACACACCGCTAATGGTAGTTCTCTGCCTATTAGCGCTGTTGGTGATCTTTCCTCTTCCTTAACTAATGTTTTTGTATCTCGTAACCTCTCTACAAATTTAATTTCGGTTGGTCAATTAGTTGATAGTAATTATGATGTCCATTTCTCTCGTTCTGGTTGTGTTGTGCAGGATCCCGTGTCCGGGAAGATGATCGCGACGGGGCCTAAAGTAGGACGACTCTTTCCCTTGGATATTTCTCCTTCACCTCGTTCTCCTTTACTTTCATTCGCATGTAATGCTATTAGTGCTGATAATAAGTTGTGGCATAAACGTTTAGGCCACCCAAACTCAGATGTACTTCGTACTTTATTTCATTCCAATCTATTGGGTAATAAGACATGTTATTCCGATTTTTCTTTTGATTGTGTTGCATGCAAAATTGGCAAAAGTAAAGTTCTCCCTTTTC
Source organism: Fraxinus excelsior (assembly GCA_019097785.1). Classification (NCBI taxonomy): domain Eukaryota; kingdom Viridiplantae; phylum Streptophyta; class Magnoliopsida; order Lamiales; family Oleaceae; genus Fraxinus; species Fraxinus excelsior. The sequence goes on from CM032624.1 coordinate 2,633,940, forward strand.
CCTCTCATGGATCCCGTGCCTCCAAATGTTTCGATATTATACATAGTGATGTTTGGGGGATTGCACCTATTATTTCTCATGCCCGATACAAGTACTTTGTTACATTTATTGATGATTTCAGTCGTTTTACTTGGGTTTATTTTTTGAGGGCCAAAGCCGATGTCTTTTCAGTATTTCAACGTTTCCTTGTTTTTCTTGAGACTCAATTTTCTAGTGGCATAAAGATCTTGCGTTCTGATTCTGGGGGGGGAATATATGTCAAATGCGTTTCAGAACTTTCTCCAAACTAAGGGTATCATCTCCCAGCGTTCTTGCCCTTCGACGCCGCAGCAAAACGGTGTTGCTGAGAGAAAGAATCGTCACCTTCTTGATATGGTGCGAACCCTTTTACTTGAATCATCTGCCCCTTCTCGATTTTGGTGTGAAGCACTTTCTACTTCAGTTCATTTAATTAATCGTTTACCCTCTCCCACTTTAAATCACGTTTCTCCATTCTTTAAGTTGTATGGACATTCACCGTCATACTCTGATCTGCGTACATTTGGTTGTATTTGTTTCGTACATCTTCCTGCTCATGAGCGTCATAAGCTTACTGCTCAATCTGTTCAGTGTGCTTTCCTTGGTTATGCTGTCTCTCAAAAGGGTTTTGTTTGTTATGATCCTCATGCTCAACGTATCCGTATCTCTAGGAATGTGGTTTTTCTTGAAAACCAATATTTTTTTCAGTCTCATATTGCGCAGCCATCTGCATCTCTCTCTGTCCTGCCTACCTTCTCTGATTCTCCTACTACTGTGGTACGGTTTAAACCTGGGCTTGTCTATGAACGACGTAATCGTGAGTCTGATGCTGCTCCTTATGTGCCCCCTCCCGATCTCCTCCCGGCACCTGATCCTATTGCGGTTCCCTCATGTCTTCGTAAGTCTGCACGTCCTTCTCGACCACCTGATAGGTATGGTTTCTCCTCTCCCGTCTCTCTTGTAGCTACTTTATCTGCTATTTCCATCCCTTCTTCTTATAAACAGGCCATGGAACATGAGTGTTGGCAGAATGCAATGACAGCAGAACTTCAGGCACTTGAGGAGAATCATACTTGGGATGTTGTTCCTTGTCCTCCTACAGTGAAACCTATTGGGAGTAAGTGGGTTTTCTCTGTGAAACTTCGTTCTGATGGCTCTTTAGATCGATACAAAGCTCGCCTTGTAGCTCTGGGTAATAGACAGGAATATGGGGTTGATTATGATGAGACTTTTGCTCCTGTCGCCAAAATGACCACAGTGCGGACAGTTTTAGCTATTGCTGCCTCCCAATCTTGGACGCTCCATCAGTTGGATGTGAAGAACGCCTTTCTTCATGGTGATCTTCACGAGGAAATTTATATGAAACTTCCATCGGGTATGACTACTACTTCTCCTCGTGACGTCTGTCGCCTGCGACGTTCTCTGTATGGGCTCAAGCAGGCTCCTCGGGCTTGGTTTGAGAAGTTTCGTAGCACACTCATTACCTTTGGTTTTACACAAAGTCAGTATGATTTTTCTCTCTTCCTCCACACATCTGCCTTGGGTATTGTCCTTCTGTTAGTTTACGTGGATGATATTATCATTACTGGCACAGACTGTCGATTCATTTCTGAGCTTCAACAGTTATTGCATGCCACTTTTCACATGAAAGATCTTGGCCAGCTCACATACTTCTTGGGCCTCGAAGTTCATCATCGAGATCAAGGTCTTTTCTTAAACCAGCATAAATATGTTCACGATCTTATTGCATTGGCTGGTTTGGAGGATTCTTCTTCCGTCGATACCCCTATGGAGGTCAATGTAAAGTACAGGAAAGATGAAGGGGATCTTCTAGAGGATCCTACTCTATATCGTCGTCTAGTTGGGAGTCTTATCTATTTGACCACCACTCGCCCAGATATCTCTTATGCCGTCCATCAGGTCAGCCAGTTTATGACTTCCCCTCGGCATCTTCATCTTGCGGCTGTTCGTCGTATTGTTCGCTATCTACGTGGGTCACCTACTCGTGGGTTGTTTTTTCCTAAAGGGTCTTCTCTTCAGCTCTTAGCCTACAGTGATGCTGATTGGGCTGGTTGTCCGGATACACGTCGTTCTACTACGGGTTGGTGTATGTTTTTAGGTGGTGCATTGATATCTTGGAAGTGTAAGAAACAAGATCGTGTTTCTAAATCATCTACTGAGGCTGAGTATCGTGCTATGTCTACTGCTTGCTCAGAGATTATTTGGTTACGTGGTCTTCTGGGGGAGCTTGGGTTTCCTCAAACTTCTCATACTCCTCTCCATGTGGATAATACTAGTGCTATTCAAATTGCCGGAAACCCCGTCTTTCATGAACGCACCAAACATATTGAGGTTGACTGTCACTTTATTCGTGACACTTTGATGGATCAAATAATATCCCTTCCCTACATTTCTTCTGATCTTCAGGTGGCCGATATTTTCACAAAAGCAATGACTCGACTGCGACATCAATTCCTTGTTGGCAAATTGCTGCTGGTTGATCTCCCCGCATCAATTTGAGGGGGGATGTTACCATATATGGTTGTTACCATATATGGTTGGATTTGTATTTGGAATAAAACATATTTTTAGGAATTAGATTTATTTAGTTTCCTTATATATTCAATGATTGTACAATATATATACATATTCCTTGTCAATAGAAACGAACGAATTTACAGAAATTATTCCGCATTCTTTTGTCAGTCATATCATGCACTATATTTTTGGTTACTTCTTTTGAGCATGTGTTATGGATTTGTCATTGCAGGTCATACTGAGGCTGTACTTTCTGTTGCCTTTAGTCCTGATGGACGACAGTTGGCAAGTGGATCAGGTGATACAACTGTTCGTTTATGGGATCTAAATACCCAGACTCCATTATTCACATGTGAAGGTTAGAATTCATTTTCTTGTGTACGAGTTAGTGCCCTACACGTTTACTTTTCATTTCCAAGCTATCCAATGAAAGTATACAATTTGTGTAGTACGTTTGTTTGAAACCTAAGTTCAGGTAAATAAGTAGGCATCAAATCCCATAGCAATTTCATTATTTTTCTGGATTGTTGGAAGATTTGTAATTTAGTTTCCTTGTATATTAGCTTCCATGTATCGATTGTATAGCTATAGAATATTCAATCAGATCCTAGGAATCAGGTCCTTTTGTTAGTTTCCTGTTCTATGAATTTAGTCATCATTTTGTACTCTCTTTAGAGATGTAACCTTATTCAGCGGTAGTAGTCGTCAAATTTTCTTCTACAATTTACCATGGACTAATATTGAAGATGTGAAATTTTACTTGTCAGTGATGACTTGCTGTATTGTGTATAAATTAATGATTTTCTGTGAACTTCATGCACCATGCATTCTGCTTGCCTAACTGATGCTGTTTGTACACGTTCAAGTTCCATATTAACTCCTTTGTTCCTCATTGCTTGAATAATACCTTCAAGAGTAGCCATCTCGAGTGGTTCTGTAATCTGGACTTTGGACCTGTAAACCTGTTCAACCAACAAATATGCTGTAAAAGTATCTCTATGTTTCGATGGCGATCACTTTTTACTTTCACAGATGGAAGCTTCCAAATTATAGAGCATTTGCACGTTTACGCAAGCACACATGAATACATGCATGCACAAAAAGTATCTTCCCACATCCTGTGATTCTGCCTTCTACTTTTCAAATTGAACATCCTTATTTTATGTTCTGTTCTTTGTTGCTTGTGGCTTTAGTGTTATTCATATCCTTGTTCTGCTGGTTCAAGTTTCAATTGTGGCCCTTGCTTTCCTTTCTTCTGTATATTTTTTGCTATAAGTTAGTACAGAGAAATGCTTTTGGTGGTGTTATACTTCTCCTTTTCTCCAGGCCACAAGAACTGGGTACTTTGTATCGCATGGTCACCGGATGGTAAACATCTTGTTAGTGGAAGCAAGGCTGGAGAACTTCAATGCTGGGATCCACAGACTGGGAAGGCATCTGGAAATCCACTTACTGTGAGCTCATATAATAATTTTTCAGTAAAATATTATTTCAATGTTCTAAATGTTGTCCTCATAATCTCATACCAATATATATTTTTTAATCTCTCACACTTAATCTGCTACACCTCATTATTCATCACTGTCTTACCTAGTGCTAAAAGAGCATTACATTGTGAAAACATTTTAGTCATCCCTAAGAAAAGAGTGCGTATTCAAATATTTACTTTCTCATTTTTTTCCTAGTAAGCAATATAGTTTATGATGGCAAAGTTGTTACCCATACTTACAGACTAAAGAGAAGATGATAAACAGAAACTTTATTTAAAATTATCTAATCACAATCCTATTTCTCTGGCAACAGAAGTTATCACTTATTCTCGTTAATTGAATGTATAAGTCCCTATATTTTCTAACTGTATTTTGGGATGTCGTTATTCCTTCTTCTCTATATCTTGTTTCTTCATGTCTCTTGAAAATTTCACCTTGGAGCCTAATGACATGATTCGTGTCTCAGGGCCACAAGAAATGGATAACCGGGATTTCATGGGAGCCATTGCATCTTAATGCTCCATGCCGTCGCTTTGTGAGTGCAAGTAAAGATGGTGATGCAAGAATATGGGATGTTTCATTGAGGAAATGTGTTGTGTGTCTTGCAGGACACACGCTTGCTATAACCTGTGTTAAATGGGGTGGAGATGGAGTGATATATACCGGGTATGTTCTGCATGATTACAATTTATGAGTAATTGCTTGCAAAATAAGTTTTCGTACTGACTAGCAATAAACTAATCTGAGTGTTTAGTCACTGAAAAAATGGGGATGCCATATCAACCTGTCTTAATTTTTCTCTTAAAGAAAACATAATATACTACAAATGTAAGTTCTTTCCTTGTGAATATGATGCCACTTTGATCTGTTCTTCAGATGTGGTCATTATACCCACTTGAAAACTCATTATACTTGCATGAAAATCCTCTGCTATTGCTTTGACAACATTGTGTGACGAAAGATAAAGAAAAACCACTAGTCTTTATTCCAGCAAACTCATCTGTTCAATCGAGACATACAAAGTAATGCATATTTTTCTTGTTATAAGTTGAGGTCTTCAAAATGTCTATAGAAAGAAAGAAATGCACACCATGTGTCTATCTATAACTAATTTCTAAGGCAATCCCGAAATAGGCTATAGGAAAATAGGAATAAATTCAAAAATGCTAAACATTCGCTAAATGTATGTTACACATAATTCTAAGGAATTGATCATCGAAGGAATATTTTCTTCTCCCGCTCTTTTTTCTGTGGTTCCTTCTCCTATTCCAAAGTATAAAGAGGGTCTGAATTACTTGATCTGCGATATGTTGAGAAGAATTCAGTATCTAAACTATTTTCATTTTACATTTGCAGATCTCAGGATTGTACGATTAAAATGTGGGAAACTTCACAAGGGAAGCTAATACGTGAATTGAAGGTGCATGCCAAAATGTTATAATTTGTTCATGAAGTTCTTAATTTTTTGTTTCCTTTTTAAACTCCCTTTTAGTTCAAACCTTCGTAAACAAAGAGCTGAGTGTCAATCTAGAATCCCGTGATCAGGTTTCTGGATTAATTATCTTTTCTAAACTTTGTAAGTTTACATTCCTGTGAAAGTATTGCTGTAGGATATATTGTCTATCTATATACCGCATCATTGGTAAAAAATTTAGACCTCAATCCACGTGACTTTGATGTTTTGGCTATTTTCTCTTCCTCAACCAGCCCACATCTGTTACTGCATAATTTCTGATTCTTCACGTTGAATACAGGGACATGGGCATTGGGTTAATAGTCTGGCATTGAGCACAGAATACGTTCTTAGGACTGGTGCCTATGATCACACTTGTAAACAGTACTCATCTCCAGAGGAAATGAAGAAGGTAATCGCTTGATCTTTGGAATCTTAAAAGCAAAGAAATGATAGATGAAATGACTATATCCATTTTATTCAATGATTTGCCTGTTTATTCATTTCCTTTTTTACAAATTGTATAATGGAGCCTTATCCCCAATCGATTTGGGGTTAGCTACATGAATCTTTTTCGCTACTCCATATTGTGTTGCTGCATCTATTGGAACACAAACTAGATTCTTAGCAACCTCAACAGATAGTCTTGATCTATATCTGTATCTCCATCTCCTAATCGGTTCTACTGATATTACATCAGTTTTATGAACGAGAGCACGTTAAGTCTACGCATGATTCATGATATGTCCAAACCAAAGTCTATCATTTTCTTAATTTATCCTAAATTGGTGCTACCTCCACTAGTTTTTGTACACTAGCAATTTTTTATCTTTTTCCATTTTAGTTTTACCATACAATACAATTTAGGCCCTGTTTGAGCCCTATTTTTTTATAGGGAAAATAGGTTTTGGAATAATAATAATAATAATAATAATAATAATAATAATTATTATTATTATTATTATTATTATTATTATTATTTGGACAATGTATGGTTAAAAAATATGGAAAAGTTTTGGGTTTATATGTAAAATTATTTTATAGGAGAATGTTTGGTTGAAAATGAGTTTTGGGAAAAATGGAGCTCAAACATAGGCTTAGTATTTTCCTTTTTCTACTTTCATCTTGTAGATTTTTTGTTCTTTAACAGCCCCTCAACGCCATAAAGCCTAGCCAGTCTAATCATGGTACTGAAGAACTGACTTTCTAACCTTGTAGGTATCTTCCTTTCACACAGATTTCCTTTAGTGATGTAAAAGTGACATTATTCGTATTCCTTTTACAAACAGCTTAGGGTAGTGCATAAATTTCTTGTGGTGCATAATTTTCAAATTTAAGTGGAGAATTGGCCTGCCTACTAGTTGTTCTCTGCCCTTACTCAGTTGTCCCCATCCCTTTGGCTCAAAGTAAGAAAGTAGCCGTCTTGTCTGCTAGATTTCATCAAGTTATTGCCTTTTCTATTAATTTTTTGCATTTCTTATTTTCTTGCTATTTTTTTCAATTCTTCTCTTGTGGCACCAGGTAGCTTTAGAAAGGTACAAAAAAATGAAGGGCAATGCTCCCGAACGTTTGGTCTCAGGTTCAGATGATTTTACCATGTTCTTATGGGAACCTAGTGTCAGCAAACACCCCAAAACTCGTTTGACCGGTCATCAACAGGTATCATATTTATTACTGTTGTACTTGTCTGGTTTGTTGCAATGCATGTTTATTGTTCCCTGATAGCTCTTTTATTTGGGTGGAACTCCAAATGGGTGATTGGTTATTAGTGTCGTCTTGTTCTTTTACCATGTAATTGAAAATATTTTAGATGAAAAAGTCCTTTTAGCCTCCATAAAAATGTATGATACCGTCCAAAAGACGTATCAAATAATATTCCTCACTTAATTTAAATGTGTCGTCTTAAATAGTAATATGGCAAGTAAGGGTCATTCCCGCAGAAGATTGGTTCAATTTAATCAATTGCACACTAGAAAATAAAAATAAAAATAGAATACGACATTGATTAAATGGGGGGTTTTTGGTTTGTTAAACTAAAGAAGGCAATAACTTCAAAAGAGAAAAGACTTGAATTTGGAAATAAACAAAGTAGTTTTTAAATCAAAGATGTGAAGATGTGATTGGGAGGTGCTTCGTTACCACGAGAATGATTTTCATATCAATTACCACAGTAGATTTTCGTTCTCTAGATTAACAACAATTCGAGAATAATTACGAGCTCAATTATCTCAATCTCTTCTTACATGTTAGTTGAATAAAACAAGCTCTTTACTCAACCCTAATCATTAAACAACCTTGAACAAGTTCTCTAGATTTAATTTAACAAAAGCATTACGACAAAAGAGATGAATTGAATTAAGGGCAAACTCACAAGCTCGGTTTACTTACTTAAGTGTTAATCCACATACAATCAATAGAAAATTCCTCATAATCCATTGAAATATAATTGCCACAAGGTTTTAGAATAAATAGCGATTACGTACTATAAATCCTAAAATAGCATTCATTGAAACAACTCAATCATTTAGTTGTACACCCAAACAATCAAGAAGAACAACATAGACATTTAAATCAATGGATTAAACACATTAATCAAGAGAACTATAAAGATCAAATTAATTGAAAATCATAACCCGGGTTTGGAATCACCCCCAATCACAAATATATTTAGTAACCCATTAAATACTCAAAAATAACAACCAAATTCTTACACCTCATTAATGGAAAATAAATTAGGGAATAGAAAAACTTATTGATAAATAGAATATCAATGGGTCTTCTTCTCCAAGCTATTCACCATTCCCAAGCTCCAAGATTTGTCCAAAATGCCAAAGATAATTAAAGAAGAAGAAAGAAAGCAAAGAAAAAGAAAAAAAATTGAAAAAGAAACCAAACTGAAGAGACGCAGCTCCTGGACGTGTTTCTGCTTTTTCTGGACCTTCAAAACAGGGGCTGAATGTGTGTTTAATTCAAAACCTAAGGAATAATTGCAGTCCAAGTCCCCAACTTTGTAATAGATACTAAAATCGGTCCCTAGCATTTTGAAAATGCCCAAAAATGCTACAGTGGCGTCCCGACGTCACACACTCTGCCAAAACACTGTTAGTGCCGATTTTGGAGCAAATTTTCAAGATATTGCACGTCCGGTCCTCCAACTATCAAAAAGTGATAATTTTGGTCCCCAAACTTTGAAATTTTTGCTTCTTTGGTCCTTTTTGCTCATTACTCGCATAAATTCCTTCTAATCATCATTCAAACTCGGGTTTTCACCTACACAATAAAAATAACTAAATTAAGTATTAAATTGCCAATGAAAACTCACAGATATCTAAATTTAATGGTCCGAATAAGTGCGAAAACCCGCACTTATCAATGTAGAAGTGTAAAATGTAGTCTGGGTGGATGTAAGAAGATTGATAAGAAGATATATCACGCCGTGAAAGAGAAAAGTTCTAGCTAGATGCTGACACTTAATGTCCCATTAGACCACGATATCATTTCCCTGCTGTAATTTGCATGTCTGCAGGTGACAGTCATGGTTTAAAAAGGCAGTAGTTAGGTTCGCCTTGATTTGATGCCCGCTTCACCGTGAGGTGCATGTAGTATGCCTCGAGGCGGTATTTTTTAGGCTAAAAATATGAGGCTCACGCCTCTAAATTTGAGGCGCACGCGCCTCATTTAAAATTTGATTTTTCAATTGTATGAAAAGAAATCAGAAAGGGCCCTTTTTAAAAAAGAAAAGGGCACATTTAAAAAAGTATTTCGGATCCAAAACAAAACAATAAAATGAGGTCACATTGCAATCGGTGGATGAGGAAAATGATTTTGTAGAAATTGAGAATAGCGAAGAGGAAGATGATGGGGAAATTAAATTTGATGATGATTCCATTAATAATGCTAGTAATAGTGATGATAGTGCAGACTATTAGATTTTTTTTTTTTTTAGTTTAAGCTGCTTTTTTTTTTCATTTCAAATGGAGTGATTTCTAATTTCTGTAATTTTTTTTTTTTTTTTTTTGCTACATCTTTGTTTAGGTGGACTATGTCTCAATATGCTAGTGGCTATATATCTTATTTAGTATATGCTTCAACTTTTATTTTTTTGTATTTTTGTATTATTTTACAATTCTTTTACTTAGATTATTTTTTTTTTTTATTTTTTTTTTTTTAGACTTACGCTTCAATTCGCCTCGAGGCTTACGCCTCGCCTCATAAAGAAAAACCGCCTCAATACTTAGTTTCGCCTTTTTAGACTTTGGTGACAGCGATGGTATTATGCCATTTGTTGATTGGGGTTATGAAAATATGTGATGTTGGAAGATTTTGTGATTGGACCCAGTCAAAATAACCTCTATATAGCAAAACTAATGGCTTGCGGTGCTTAACTTTCTATATCTTTCTGCAACCACAAATAAATAAATCTGGAGTGGTTCAAAATTCTCGAGTATACCTTAATTCTAAATGTTAATTACTTGTTAGCACGTCGAATAGAAATATATTCTGTTATTTTCTTAGTGGTATGATGCAAGAAGTATCTACTTGATTGAGATTATTTCTTCATGCTTACTTGCTAAGCCCATAACTTGTTCTGTTGCAGCTCGTCAATCATGTTTATTTTTCACCTGATGGGCAATGGATTGCAAGTGCCTCCTTTGACAAGTCAGTCAAGTTATGGAATGGTATTACAGGAAAGTTTGTAGCTGCATTTCGTGGCCATGTGGGGCCGGTCTATCAAATAAGGTTCGTATTCTTCCTCTTTTTATTTATGAATTTATAGGATGTATGGCTAATTAGCATTTTTCTTGCTACAGCTGGTCAGCGGACAGTAGGTTGCTTCTGAGTGGGAGCAAAGATTCAACTTTAAAGGCAAGGGATCTATGGATGATTCAACTGCTTGTCTTCATTACTCTGGGTTCATATGTTTTCGTTGAAACTATTCATTATGTGGTCAAGAATATCATTTCAGGAGAGTCTCTGTTGGATGTAGCTTGCAAATAATACTCTTAAATGTAATTTTCTTTCACAGATTTGGGATATCCGAACACAGAAGTTGAAACAAGACCTTCCAGGCCATGCAGACGAAGTAATGTTTCTCTTCCCTAATGCCTCTTTCAACGACCCTTTCCGTGGGCTTTCATGCATATCTACTTATATGTGGCCTTTTCTTATGTTCGCTTCTTTTTCCCACTGGCTGTGATGGGGGACGAGAAGCTCTAATTAAGAACTTTTTGGTCTCAGGTTTTTGCAGTTGACTGGAGTCCCGATGGTGAGAAAGTAGCATCTGGTGGCAGGGATAGAATACTGAAGTTATGGATGGGCTAGAAATTTCAGCACCGATACCAAGTGTATACCCACTAGACGTAGTGCACCTCGTGCTCTGCAGCGTTTGGAAATAACTACGATGATATACTATGGTTATCCGAAATCCAGAAGAAGTGTGATGAAGAAGAAGCGCTATGTATTTATTGCCCTTGTGTGTAAGAAGGGATGATAGCAATAGCAGATCGGTTTCAAATGACTAAAAAACACAAATTATAAAATTATGAATCTAGTGATGGGATTTTGACTAAAACTTCACGAATTATAAGTTTTATCAAATCGACATCAATGTTTACATGAGTTCCATCTAGGCTGCCCAATGGGACAAGTGCAGTTGCATTTACCGATTTTTCACTCTTTCTTGTAGAATCAAAAGCTATAATTTTTCGTCGTAATTATATATTCAGTATTGTTCTAAGAAATCTCGACATCAAAGCCTTTTGAAACTTGGTCGTCAGCTTATTAATATTCCTAGTTAAGATTCCAATTTTCCATAAGATTCAATGTGGAAAATAGGAGCATTGATAATTTAAAAAAAAAAAATCACACAGCCCCATATTATTAAACAAATTAAAGCACGCAGTTACAACAAGGACAATGATAATTAAAGCATTAACGTGCAAATTATGGAACAAATTACAACTAATGAATAATAATATGAAAACATTAAAATAAATTCATACTAGAAATCTTTTATTCAACCTAAGACCTCATGCGGATGATAATCAGACGGACTCAAAATGGTTGCTAGCAAACTCATTCTGAAATTAAGGATAATTAATGGAAATTTGACTTGAAAAATAGATTCGATTGTTTCCATAGAGCCATTGTGACAAAAAATCGGCGAACACAGTACAAATAGAGCCATATACCTCCAACATAAGTTATCCTGAATATAATGATCAAAACTAATTCTAGTATCGAATATTGTATTATATCGTCCTGTGTTATGGATTCTATGTCACTCTCCCTTTGTCGAACTTTCGCTGTTACCGCTTCGATGGTGGCAACCGTGGTCAGAGTGCAATCTGTGACCTTATATGAAGATTCTTTTACGACATGAATAATATTGATGACATGCAATTTAATATCACGAGCATCATTTTGTGAAATCTTAGAATTTGTCATCTTCGAAGTAGTTGAAGTCTGTATAATGATTATTCAATCTTATGAAGTTTTATGATTTGCACGAAAATTAAGTATCAAAGGGACTTTATATAGCCAAAACATGGAGTCCTTGTTCCGGTACAATTAGGATATGAAACTACATGATCAAGGAGTTCCCACCGTAAAGTGGTTGCTCCTTCAGATTGTGAGTGGAGCCCATTAAGGCCCAATGAGAACAAATACACTAAATGGGCTAGGCATGCCCATTAATGTTTCTTGGGTAGAAATCCGAAGACAATGATCAAAATTTCCGAGTCACCGCAGACACCATATTTAGCTGACAAATTTACTGACTCACCAATCTCGCCATCCAGAGTTCAGCTGACAGTGCACCGGTACTTCATCCCGCCGGCAGCCGCAGTAGGTGAGGACTCCACCTGCCTCCGATTTCTTTCTTTTTGGAAATTATATTTATACTATCTTAAGTTGGATGTTCTATTGAAATTGATAGTTTAGATTTTATTGGATCCATTATTTTGCATTTTTTTTTCTTTTTGCTTATAATTTGAAACTTAGTTCTTTGGGGCTTAACTCTGAAGTTTTCTGCTCGAGACTTTCCACTTTGATTCGGTATTTTGGTTCTTCCAATTTGGCCCATTTCTGAGTTCCCATTTCAGGTAATTCGCCGTTCCCAACTTTTTTGAGGAAAAAATAGTATTCATTTTAGTATATGTGGATTATTCTGGTGTTGAGTGTTTTTAATTTTCAATTTATTGTCCTCCTACGCACGCAGTGATGTATGTTGGATCAATTGCAGAAGCCTGCTTGGATCAATATTCTTGGCCCTTTTTAAGTAACACAAAGATGAACAACATTTTGTAATATTTCAATGAGTTTTATAAAGTACACCATTCATTGATCAATTTTGTTAATTAAGAATAATCCCAGAAATATGATCTAATACTTATTGGGTAGTAATCGATAGCATTTTCAGGGGAGATAGAACATATAATTTAAGGTGGAAATATATGCAAACCTTTTATTTAGATCACTATCTGGATTGAGAAAATAAAAGTATAAACTCAAAAAGAATAATTTCTTGACCACAGTAAAATAAACAATATAGATAAAGATAATTGAGAGTATCTAGATGAAAATTCAAGATTCTCAACTTGAGCTAGGAAAATAATGAAAAGTTGAAGAAGCTCACGCACCATGCTATGCCTTTGGGGGAAAAATGTTTATCTTTTTTTATCGGAAATATGGTTTCACTCCTTTTAAAGCTATTTTCCAATGAAATTAACTACACAGATTTTTACATCAAAAGTGGAAGTATACAAAAGAGTGCTAAATCATTTGATTGCAACTTCGGTCTCCATTTTGGCATTTGGATACAATTTTTCAATTTTGGAGCAATTCCCATTTTTCCTTGCCCAGGAAGGGGCTAGATCTAAACAAGAAGTCCATCAAGGAAGAAAGGGGTACAGAAAAATGCATGGGATATCGCGTAAAACCCCAAGTCAAGAAGAGCAAGAAGCTTCAGCCCTAAAAGCCACTGAACTTCGTGATCTCCAATCTCAGTTCCTTCACCTACATCACAATAAAATGTCAGCAATTTTTTGGTATTTGTTATCTATAATCTGCAATTTTTTGGGGGTTGACTGATTTTGTTTTCTAAACTGCAGCTATACAAAAGAAGCTTTAGAAACAAGTGCAAAGCTGTTAGAAGTGAATCCAGAGCATTATACTGGTTGGAATTACCGAAAACTTGCCGTACAACACTTTCTCAATCACCAGTCAGAGATCGAAGTTGATTCCGAGTCTATCCGTTCAGTTCTAAATGAGGAATTGAAAGTTGTAAGTTTTCATCCACTTTTCACTTCAGTTGTTTTATGAGAATCAAGTATGTCTTGGAAAATTAATTTATATACTTTCTCTGCTTTCAAGTTTCAATATGTATTTCTATATTATGAATTCATTGTGCTGTCCAATAATCACTCAGTATAAATTTTCACTGACTATAAAATGCATTAAATTGCTTGTACTCCCCATTAATCGGTTAGTGTGAAATTTCATTAGGTAGAAAATGCATTGAAGAAGAATTTTAAGTCTTATGGTGCGTGGTATCATCGTAAATGGGTTCTAAGCAAGGGGCATTCTTCCACGGACCAGGAATTGCGTCTTCTGGGCAAGTTTCAGAAGTTGGACTCCCGGAATTTCCATGCCTGGAACTATAGGAGGTTAGTAACTGAAATTTTGATTTCTTTGAGTTAATTGATAGTTGCATTTGTTGATGTTATTCTATTTGGGTCTCTATTTTCAGGTTCATAACGATGTTAAAGAAGATATCAGATGAAGAAGAACTGCAATACACTACGGATATGATATACGATAATTTTAGCAATTATTCGGCCTGGCATAACAGAAGGTATTAATAATACATCACTCCTATTTGTGTTAGATTTCTATTTTTATATGTGCTCTGTGAACCATGGATAATGCACACTTTAGTTCTTTATCTCAGAGGAAAATACTTATTTAATTGCATGTTTACAGTTTTTGCATCATGGAATGACTGCTTGATTATTAATCTTCTAAAGTGTCAGGAAAAAAAACACAAAAAGGAGAATAAGAATTAGCCATTGTTTTACAAAGCACTTTAAGCTTTCACCTTAGAGCCCGTCTCACATAAATGCCTTCATTGAGCGCCTCAAACCTTAGATTTTCAGTGTCATTTATCAAGGTTTAAGCCATGACTTATTGAGTCGTATGCCTCAAGGCATATGACTTTGGGCAGCTGAAGTGCGCATCCATTTGTCCTGACCTTTTGGGACTTCATATTATCATGCTAAACTTTCTAAGCTAATTATTTTGTAGTTAGAGCATTTTAAGAATTTTTTGAGCTACTTTAAATACAGTTGAACAACAAAAACTAGAAATATATAAAATGGAGAATAGAGAAGAGAACAAGTGCAGCAGGCATGTTCCAGTCTCAACTGAAGTGTGATAAACCCCCCTCCCGAGTAAAGTTGTGAGTTTATAGTGGCAGGAGACCTTCGGAACATAGCTTCACTCTTTTCTTTCTTTTATATTATCTTTTTTTTCTTTTCCCTTGGAATTCATTTGTTTCATTGTCAAGTCTAGCAATTCGTTTTAGACTTTAGTCCTTGTCCAAGATTAATAGTACAATGTGCGTTTTTCCAACAAATAACATTTAGTCAAATTTATGGTATTGCTAGATATTGTAAATGTAATATTAATGTTTGTATTATTTGATTATGGAGATTGATAGGGCACTAAGTGTATAAAGTCATTTTTTTTTTTTGTAACTAAGTGAATAACAATGTGTAGGATTTTCAAATAGAACAAGCTACTCAAAGCTTGCAAGCTCCGTTGGATAATTTTTTAAGTTGAGCCTGATATCAGTATGAGTCAACACCAATTTTAAGCTTACGGTTCAGGGTTGAATCCACTTTCAAGCATACCATGATCAAGAGTAGACTTGATTTGAACAAGATAAGAGGATGTTTATTATCCATTGCTAAGTAGCTCTGTTTCACTTTCTTAGTTTCTTATCACATTTTACAAACACCCACGTACATGTATGTATTGAGCCATTAACTCAAAACACAATTTAAAGCATCAAGATATGATATTTGTTGTGGTGTAAATTATATGATTTATGAGCTTGAGCTAGATCAATCTCATCTTTGAGATCATTTTTCAAGCCAAGCTTGAACTCAAAAAAGCTTGATTGACACCCCTATCAATGCAAAGAATCTCTTTTGTTCATTGAAGAAGTAGATTTAATAACTACTTCCTATGATAAAAATTATTTCAGTCTCCAGTACAATTAATTGTTTTATATGGTATACTTATTTTCATTCTCCTCAATTTTTTTCACCAATGAACTTTCAGTGTGCTTTTGTCTCATCTATTCGAGAAAAGAGGAGAAAGACACAGTCACAAAGAGGGCGTTTTGGAAGAGGAATTTGAGTTTGTACGTAATGCTCTATTTACAGACCCCGATGATCAAAGTGGTTGGTTTTATCATCTTTGGCTTCTGGATCAAACGGTTAAACTGGAACCCTTCCTACTTTCTTCGTGGCCTCCTCATGGCTGTAGTCTATATTTATCAGTTGATTACTTAGACGGTCGAAATTTATTTCCAGGCATGCATTTCCAGTCTAAAGATAGAATGTTTCCACTCGTACTATATTTCAACGAACTAGTTGAAGGTGTAAACTCTTCTACCATCACTATTGAATTTGAATACTATGCTAATGAGGATGTTATTTGGAGACCACTTTCAGCAAATAAGTTTGGTTTTTCCCAAGCATGGTTAACTTACCTAAATTTTCCTGATCAAGTGCACTCTCTTAAGGATTGCCCTGTAAAAGTTTTCGTAGCACAGTTTCCGGGTATCATTTCATCAAGTGGTTTCTCCTGTAGTCAGAGTTCGTACATAGAGTTCTCACTGTGTGTACCTTCCCATGATCGAGAACATGCAGAGGAGCAAACCATACCGAGATTTTCATGGAAAGATAAAAAATTTTACTCGGATGCTATACAATCTCAGGATGCTAGCTTGCTACACTCACTTCATCAATTAAAAATCACCGAGGAGGGTAAATCAAAGGTGGCTTCTGATTGGAGTATGAAGACCATAGCCAATGAAATTATTCACTGTCGTGAACTATTGTCATCAACAAACTGGTTAGCTGGATCCATTTTTTGAGAAACATGGGGTCTATAGGGAATATAATTTATTTAGTAAGTTTGGTAATTTTTCTTTTCTTTTTCCTGCAGTAAAATTGGGAAACTGACTCTTGCAAGACTGCTGATGGCACAAAACAAATTGATCTCATATGGTATTCCAAATGATGGAATTGAGGTCCATTACGAAGAAATTCTTGGACTTTATCATGATTTGATGAAGTTGGACCCTGTACATATTTGTTACTATGAGGATGAGTACAGCTTAGTCCTATTAAAACAGGTGACTCACATTTTCTTGGCATTGCTACTCTTGGAAAGCAACTGTCACATGGAGATATATTGTTCCGTGTAGAGTTTGTTACGTACTTCTTGTTTATTAAATCTGGGACCATAATCTAGCTGTTAAATATTGAGTTAAATGTGTTTATTGAGCATTAAGGAGTTACAGCCCATTACATATAAATTAATAGTCATTAGAATTTCCAAGTTTTATATTTTGCAAACTGGCCTCTTGATATATTTCTGTTTGACATGCAATCATTTATTGTAGAATTTAAATAGAATTCAAGTTCAAATTTATTTCCACGAAGAGATTTCAGCTCTATTTTTTAATTATTGAACTTATATATGCTAGTTGCAATGAATGAAGCTGGGGGATACATAGGAATGACAAAAAAGCTCGCCGGCTCGGAAAAAGCTCGAGTCGGGCCCGGCTCGGGCTCAGTTACAGCTAGCCGGGGCTCGGGCCGAGCCTCATTCTTTTTGGCAGACTTTGCTCGGCTCGGGACCAAAAAAGCTCACCACAAAAAGCCCGAGCTTTTTTATTTAATTTATAGTACGTATAAATCGTACAAATTTTAAAATTTTTAAGTAAAAAATGTAGATTTGACATTAAAAAAATAAAAAAATAAATAAAAAATAACCTAAGCCGGCTCGGCTTGGCCCGCTAAGGCTCGGACTGAGCCTCATTTTTTTTTTTGCAAGGCTCAGGTTCGGTTAGGCTTGACTCAACTCGTTGACATAACTATGGATACATGAACTGTGGTTAGGAAAGAGATGTACTCCAAGAATCGATTATTTGCAGTTTACGGTAGAGATTAGACTAATATTCCTGTTCGTGGGGAGATATCATGCCGTCTGAATCAGATATCATGAATTCATCCATTATTTTGAAAATTTTGGGTCCAATAATGAAGTCCTTTTATACTGTAAAGTTTTGCTGTGTTTTATAATTTTTAATTTTGCATTACAGATTCTTGTCGGTTGTAAGTTCTGCTTAAAACTTCAGATAATTGAGTGATTGTTTTGCAGGTGACTTCGAGTATGGAATCTATTCTGAACTACTGCAATCAATATGGAGATTCAACTTCACCAAGTATGTATTCTTGTTTATGTTTACGGCTCAATGATCTTTCGTTATCGCGAATTGGGAGTGTCGAGCGATTATTGTGGATTCAAATGTTAGATCTCAGCCACAACAAAATCCGATCAATTGAAGGTAATTGTGTTATACACACATATATTGATCTTTTAAATACATGGATCATTGATCTATCATTTTCAATCTTAGGTGTTTAGCAGAATTATGTAGTTACTAGCTGTATCATGGGTTGTGAAAATCTACATTGATATATGAGATATTTACCTAACAAAGGTAAAAAGGGAAGAAATGTTTTCACCTGAACTGCTTGCGTCTTTTCCAGATGTTCTATTTTCTCTGACAAGAGGCAGTATTTTATTGTCGTAGGTTGAATTATACTAGACCGATCACAAATAATTCTCAGTTGTCTGTATTTTCAGTCGTGTTATAAGACCACAATTATCATATATGTCAGATTTGAATACTTTTATTAGTAAAAATGCTTTTTGTGAAATCATAGGTTCGACACAGGGAGGTGCATCATCCTCCAATTTATGGAGCAATGCTATTGCTGCGTTAGAAGAAAGCATGGCAAGAAATACTTCAAATTCTTCAATTCACTCCCTTCATAATTTTAAATACTTGTAGACTTGTAGGCAAAGGAGGTTAGATTACAGAGGTATCATTCATAGCCAAAATTGCAATCCTAATGGAGGAGATCACATTCCAAAATTACAGACTTGTTGGTCGTAAAATTGGGAAGTTGATTGATATTCTTGCATAAATATTCATGTACATTCGGTTCAATGCTACATCTAAAAGAGGTTCAAAGAAACTAGATCCTTACAAACTTATAACTACTTAGAATCGGTTTGTTTCGTTATTTTAAGATATACGTTTTCTAATTTGTTATCCTAGCAAGTTTTTGTTCTTGGTGGGAAGTTTTACATGTAAATAGGACTACTAGTATACTGAATAAGTTAGACATCGACTTGTGATATTCAATACTCCCTTTCTCTCTCTCTCTCTGTACCTGTCTACATTTTGTAATTATATTTTTGCTATGCATCTACCCACTCATAACCTTTTAACTTGTTACTACTGGTGAGGAAAATGAAGAAGTCATTTTTCTCTTTTTATTTGATTCTTTGACAGGTTTGAAGGTTCTGCAATTGCTTTCTTGCTTGAACCTTAGCAACAATAAAATTTGCAGTTTTGCTGCATTGGATCCCTTAAGAATGTTGAAATCATTAAAGGTATTAGACATTTCTTACAATGAGATTGGTGCTCACTCTGTCGACACGAGAAGGTATTTATGCTCATCTCCCATGACACACACAGTCGAAAATGATGATTGGAATTCAGGTGTCGAGTTGACAAATCATTGGGAAGCATTTTTTATTTTCCGGGACTTGAATTTGATACAATTAGATATTATGGGAAATGCAGTTGTTAATGATCAGTTGAAATCATTTCTGTTTAAGTTAATGCCATCACTGAAGTGGCTTGATTCTGAAAATCGTAAATAGGTTTTAAAAAATGTCAGGTTGAATTCTGGTTTATATGGGTTTCATTTTCTTCCATTCTATAGTGCACATGCTGCATTCTTGGATGTATTTACCTGAAAACCCTGTTTCTGCATTAATTTTGATGGTGATAATTGCTTGTATTTATTAAGAGACTTGAAATTTTATTCAATCATACTCACTGAGGTTACTAACCCAATCTAGGTGGAATTTCACCTTTTCATTTAACCTATCATTTGGAGTCATTTAGAGCGGGGTTGTAACCCCAGTGAGGATGAATAACTCCCGTCTAGGTGGAATTTCACATTTCATTTAACCTATCATTTAGAGTCATCTAGATCGGGATTGTAACCACAGTGGGAATGAATAATATTTTTTATTTCATAATGTTGTACAAATAACATCTTCCTATAAATGAGTGTCATTGAATGTTCACTTATATCTTGCACAAAAATCGAAAATATACTCCAGATTAATTTAAAAATTCAATGTTTCTTAGCCCTCTGATGAATGTAGGATGTTAGGAAATTGAGCAACTCAAGGTACACACGAATAGAAAATTACATTAAACACATATTTCGTACGTCAAATTGAACGGAAATCAACTAAATTGTACATTCGGTTTATCCAAGTGTCACGAACCCTTTTGTGCCGTGACACGTTGACATAAGACACTTTCATTTGTGTACAATATTAATAAGGTTGTAAACAAAGGGACGAGGATTACATCTAGCAATCAAAGGGTGAATCTTTGGTGTAACAGTTCCTCTATCTTCACTCATGTCAATTTTCCCAATCTTTTCCCATTCAAAACATTGTATTAGAGACCCCAATGCCAATTCAAGTACACGCATTGCCAAATTTTCACCTGGGCATGCCCTTCTCCCCCATCCAAATGGGAAGAATTTCATCTCATTTTTTCCTCCTCGGAAACCTTCGAATCTCTCCGGCCTGAATTTTTCAGCTTCAGCCCATGTTTCGTCGTTGGTTTGAATATCCCATGCATTTACGAATAATATGGTTCCACGGGGAACGAGGAAACCATCAACCGTGCATTCGCCCGATGAGACATGAGGCGAGAGGAGCGGCGCCGCTGGGTGGAGGCGTAGCGTTTCGTTCACAATGCAATGGAGATAGGGAAGTTCTGCTATGTCTGATCCGTCGATTAGACGTTCTTTTCCCACAAGTGTGTCGATATCAGCTTGTGCTCTTCTTAAAAGGTAAGGATTGTCAAGCAAATGTGAAAATGCCCACTCCATTGTCGCTGATGTAGTATGAGTTGCTCCATGGACTAGAACCTATTAAGAACGCAAAATAAAGTGGATTATTTATTTATAAGCAAGTTATTTTAAACTTAACCAAACATGGTCTAACTAAGAAATGGATTTGGATGGTTCTTACCAAGAGGAGGTTTCTGATAGTTTCATCAGAATAGTATTCTGGTTCTTCTCTCTGCAAATCCAGTAATATTTGTAATGTATTTTTCTCCTTTACACTATCATCTTGCAATACAATCCTACGATGTTCTTCGATTATATTCTGCATAAATTTGTCTCTCTTCATCTGTATTAATCTCATCTTTTTCTCTGTATTCTTAAATCCAAACCATATCATAAATGGCAAAAAATCCACTACATTTGCCTCCATTGTCAACCTCGACATCTCACTTATTGTCTCCTGAAAAATCTCTGCACCAACCTTGTAATTTTTCCCAGTAACCATCCGTGTTATCACATTAAACGTAAATTCAAACAAAACCCCATTTGAATTCTACAGCCTTATTCGGATTATCATTGGTTAACTGAACGAATTTTCGAATAAGGATTCGGGCTTCATCGGCGTGAATGTTGGAGCTCATCTGTACCTTGTGGGAGGATAAGAGGTGAGGAGATGAAATTCTTCGAAGGTTTCGCCAGTGATCACTGTATGGGGACCAAGCTAGGCTAGTGTAATTGTACCCAAACACTTTTCCATTGAGGAGATTGGGGCGATTAGCGAAGATAATGTCATTTTTGGTGAAGCATTCTTGTGCAATTACTGGTGATGAAACGATGAGGGCTCGTCTGGAGCCTAGCCGGATAAAAACCACGGGTCCGTATCTCTTTGAGAGCTTGGAGAAAGCTCGGTGTAGTGGCTTTTTAGTAATGAATAAGTAGAGGTGACCAAGAAATGGAAGGGATGGAAATGGAGTAGGAGGAAGATTTTGAACCCTGTGAAGAAAATATAGGCGCAAGTTGTACAGAAATAAGAAGAGTGTAGGGAGAACAAAGAAATACAGATTGTCCATCAATAGAGGAAGATGGGTTTCAGAAATTTGAATATGGAAAATGAATAGATAAACAAAAGAAAACGGAAGTATTATAGCATGAAAGCCACCTGTTATTGACTTTGCAGATGTTAAGCCAGATGGTGAAGATGAACCCAACAGGTGGCTTCATGCATGGAAAACAAAAAGAGGCACTGGCACGGTGGCCCAAACACCACCTGGTCGAATAGTTGCTAAGTTCTAGTCTTAAGTGGCAATAGCATTATTTTCTCGTTGTTCATTAGAGTTAAAACGTATTTTAATGCAGTGGATAGAGGCAGTAGGTGATAAAATCAAGGACGAAAATGAAATTGGAAATCTGATATAATGCAGGAAGAAAATAAAGGGATAGACTTGCTGTGAAGGTAGGGAAGAGGATGAACATTTCATTCATTCAACTTGGAGATATTACAATGCAAACTAGTCTATTTATAGAGAAATATAGCTAACAAACTATCTAACAAACTAACAAAAAGAAGGACCTAGAATAAGCTAGAATCTGGAAGCAGAGACTGAACGTGCAACTTGCTGGCTGAACTGGAGAGAAGTTGTTGAACTGGAGAGGCTGGTTTGCTGGTGAACTGGTGAACAAGTGGAATATTCCAACACTCCCCCCTCAAGATGGAACATCTTGAACCATAGAGAGAAGAGTAGAGATGCAATCAAGGAAGTTCCTTGTTTCGAATTAGTTTCAGTGTTCTTCAATTCCATTTGTGGTCTTGAGCTAATGGAGTTTTGTCAGGAGACACTTTGTCCGCTTTTTCATTATTTATCTTCCTTCTCTTTTGAGAAGGAATATCTTCAAAATCTTCATCACTTGATTCAAAAGATAAAATCAACCATTTTGTGAAGATCTGAGAAGCCGGCCATTCCAGCAGGTTCTATCTTCAATTTCTGGTTTCTATAGTTCTCAGTTTTAGTTTTCTGCAGTACAACATATTCAATTTCGTCTTGATCATGATTTCATCATCTCTTCGTAGCTTTTGATAACTGTTACATTTGGAACCTTCACAAAGATTCAATTGGGTGGACTGCTTTGTCCTTTGATCGAGAATCTGACTGAGAATTTTCAATCATTGTTGGAGATGAATTTTCAGTAAAATTTGGTAGACTTTCCCAAAATTGCAGACGGTTCGTTTGGGAAATCAATTCAGAACTGAATAGCAGATGATCTTTCTGGTAATTGATCTGCTACCCTCAATCCTCAAAGAGGAAGAAATTCGTTCTGACATTTCGTCGAGCATCTAGTGAGCCAAGCCACTCGTCTATTTTGTTTAACAAATTGAAGTCCCTCTGATTTGAGGGAGAAAAAAAATTTATGCTGAAGGATTTAATTTCCTCAAAAGTGAAAATTTGTTCTCTGTTTTCTGGTAATCTGTGTTGCTAATGTAATTTTGGGAATTTCTTTTTCTTTTTTCTGCTCTGATACCATGATAAAATCAAGGACGAAAATTGGAAATCTGATATAATGCAGGAAGAAAATAAAGGGATAGACCTGCTGTGAAGGCAGGTAAGAGGATGAACATTTCATTCATTCAACTTGGAGATATTACAATGCAAACTAGTTTATTTATAGAGAAATACAGCTAACAAACTATCTAACAAACTAACAAGAAGAAGGACCTAGAATAAGCTAGAATCTGGAAGCAAAGACTGAACGTGCAACTTGCTGGCTGAACTGGAGAGGCTGGTTTGCTGGTGAACTGGTGAACAAGTGGAATATTCCAACAGTAGGCTACATTGCTACATAAACGGGTGCTTGGCACTATTATAACTAGATAGCATTGTTCATGAATATAAATTCATCTCGACTTGGTCATTTCCAGCCTTCTAGTGATGAAGATGATCCACAATAACTTGAAAATAACTCAGCATTAGATTTTAAGGCACGTGTTAATGCTTTCTTTAAGACAATAGTTGTCTCCATTACGGTGATGTACAAGGGTTAGCAACGACATCTCCAAGATAAATTGGAATCGGTACATGATGTTTGCCTCATGCACTAACAGAGACAACCTCGAATACTAAGATAAAAAGAAGCCACCGGCACCATTTGACAGTCGGTACCTTGTGTTTTCAGATTAATTAAATGAGAGTTTAACATGCAAAATGCAGAAAACAATTTCCATTTTAATCAAATGAATCAGGAATCTATAGATTCGTTCCCAACTCCTCTCAAGAGTTACAATGGTCATTAGAATCACAACTTTATGTATATTTATAGTTAGCAGGAATTGAGTTGAAAAGACATTAAAAAAAATCGGACAAAACATGAACAGATGCCAAAGCACCTGTTCTAGTAGCTTCATACCGCCCTACAGCCACCAAATGCATTGGGCAGCCATCCCGAAGCTTAACCTGGGCACTGTAATCCCACATCGTCCTTCACAATTTCAAACCTTCCCCAAACATTTCATTGACTCTTGAAAGCTCTTGTACCCTCTGCCTCATGCCTCACTTTTACCCTATCTGACAAGTGGATTATTTTAAGAATTGAAATAATATATAAGCTATATCACACAATAATTTGGAAGTTTTGCCCATGTTTGTTATTAAATTGTTTGTTACAGTACTGTTCTTCATTACACATTCACACGATAAAATATTTTACACACAGACCAATAAATTACCTTTACTTTTTAAAAACACATTCTTTATCCATCTCCTATTCTATATAATACATTACAAAAAATTAATGGCTCTCAAACAGGGCCTTAATGCTGGCTTTCATTAGAAAATCTTTCATGAGCATTATAGTAATGCTAATTCAAGTTGGCCATGGGTGACGCCAATCAGAATATAATGAACTAGACTGCAAAGCCATGAAAGAAAAAATTTGGGCGATTACTACAAGAATTTGAACAATGAAAACATCTTTTAGTTGATAAGAACCATGCAAAGGTACAAAGGAAGTGCAGCATTTGGCTGATGCTAATTGATACCGTAATAGGAATAGGAATTGGAAGTGAAGTTGATTTTATATGCGTGGCTCATGGTGAAACTAATAAATATTTACAAAATGGAACTTCATATCCGCTGGTATTCTCTTGGTTATCTCACTTGGCCTCAGCAAGCCTCGTGCGTATCAATTCAGGACTTGAAATCTTGTTAACGCTGCAAAAGGTTATAGCCGTTAAGAACACCAAAATGTAGAATGTTAAGGTTTAATGATTAATACACGTAATTAACCATCATATCATACAATGAGTAGAATTTTTCTAGAAGAACTTGTAAACTATGTACAATTCATCGAAGGAACGAAAATTGTAAGACTGACCATAAGAGGAGATCCCCGCTAGATGCTGCCTTTTCATAAATCCATTCTGGAACTAGTTCTTGCAGCAATCTGAGTTGTTCTTCAATCTCTCCTGCAAAATGTAAAACAGGGGCATTGAGCTCAATTTCAAAACCAGAAAAAGACTCAAGTTTCTCATTCTTAAAGATTAAGCTTACTTCTGTCAACAACAGCTATATGGCCAGCGATTATTTTATGCATGAGCTCCTCTTTTGTGATGATGGAACGTTTGATTGATTGAAAGAAGAAATAGACTGTGTCGAAGAACTTGGGTAAGCCGGCAATCGTTTTTTGACGCCATTTTGCCTGGGAGATGGCTGGATTCAGCTCCAATGATATTCTCCTCTCTTTTTCTCTGATCTGTGGGGGCATTGTAGATTGCATTACAAAATCAGTTGAAGTATGAAGCATATAGTGGCTGTACGAGGCACTAACATATCTAGATGTATTGGGTAAAAATTATATTGACTTTAAGAAACAAAATATAGGAAGTTCAGTGTTTACTGATTGGATAAGTGTCTCTGGAAGAATATCAAAGATTTCACGATCAATTGATGACTTTCCAATCTCACTCAAATCATCCTCAATCTTCACGCTCTTCACAGGGGTGTCAAGAATCAAAGACCTCTTACTACGGGGTGGACGCTGGACCAGTTTGCTTGGTGAACTAAATGAATCATCATTTGGGCTCATGTATCGTCTCTTAGGTGTTTGAAGAACAGGAGTGGCACTCATCAGTTCGGCCGAGGAGTAGACAAGTTCTGCAGGAGTTCTTTGAGTGGTAGACGTCTCACTGGAGGAATTTATATTTTTTACAGGGGTTTCCAAAAGAGATGGTGATAAACTAGCTGATGAATCCACATTGGCTGAGCATTTTACACTTGCTAGATTCACAGATATATTGGAAGGAGAATTGGCAGCAAATGCACTAGTTTCCTGCTCATAAGGGCATTTGGCTGGCTTAGGTTCTGAAACAACTGGAGCATGGATGGAGGCAACTGAATACTCTTGCTTTGAGTTTTCTGCATAACCCCGTAGGGAGAAAGACTTCTTGAAAGCTTGAGATAGATGTGATGCTGCTGCAGCTGGATGCCCTTGTGCAAATTCCATGGCAGGTGTCTCACTCCTCAATGATGAAGTTGAGGCTCTAAGTAAGTTCGTCTGTTGCAACCGACTGAATGGCTCTGGTAGTACTTCCTCTGGGACCTCATCCCCCTGATTTCAGATGTGGCCTTTTGTAAGTCACGTAGATTCAAGCAAGACATCACCAGAATATAGTAAAAATACTGATGCACCATATACAAATAGACTGAGCCCTTCTCTCTTGACTAATTTAAGTGATGCCCATGTTTTTGGTTTTTGAATAACTTGAATCCCTCAAAGTCAAAGAGCATGCAAAAGTTTGAAAAGAGCTATCATTTCTTGTATGGCTGAATGGTTGGCTCTATTTCTAGATGGAAACCTATCTAGATACGACAAACAGTTTCTTATGCAGGCAGTGAATCTCTAGCATTCTGTTTCCATCTTAATTCTCAAAACAATAATTATTTAATTAGTTTCAGCACATCGTTCTTACTGATGTAAACATTATGTAAGATTTAACATATTCTTTTGTTCGAATGTGAAATCTGTACATCTTCATGGCTTCTGAAACTGATTCATTTCATACAACAGAATAAGATCAATGTAAATTTTAATATCTAGTGAAACAAAATAACAAGTTCTGTTCTTCATCCAAGTTATGATTGTATACATACAATCAGGTTATAGCCAGGCTACCCAAAATTACTCCTTTAAGTTTCTTGAGAAGAATATCAAGTGCCGATGTTGAGATTGATCTAGTTTATTTTTCCAAATCTTATTCATTAAAAATGCACACAATTAATTATAAATATATGTTGAACAACATGCAGTTAGGGGCTGCTGAATAAGTATCAAACATGGTACCTGTGGATGCGATTTTACAAAATCCAACAGTCGAGCTCGAAAAACTTTCCTCAGCTGCAGATTCCCACTATCAGATTTCAACTTCCTATTATTCTCAATTGCTTCAACACTTAGTGCAACATGAAGATCCGGCTTCATACAACTTGTGCGTTCATCATGCAGGAGGACCTTCTTTAACTCAATAGCCTCAGGCATAATAAACTTCAATTGAGCTAAATGGCTATATGTAAACCTCCTGAAAATTTAACCAAACAATAAATTAACAAAATATCAGAAGCAAAAAATCATCAACGGAAAATATTTAACTGAACTAATTATGCACCTATCCGTCAATCTCTCTATCTGGGGGCTAATATTAGTAAAATTCGCTGCAGATCTCTTTAAACGTAGCAGCCTGATTGAGCTATCTAAGCTGTTGAAGAATTGATCCAACAACTCGTACCTGAAACACAGACATCACATTTACCATTAATTGCCAAAAGATAATCAAGACATCACAGAGTAATCAAAAATAACTGTCCGAATTATAGGTAAGCATATCGGGATAATGCCCCCGTCTCTCATATCATCAATAACTTGAAGAGATCCTTTATACGTTGATCAGTATTCCCAACATTTGATATTAGGAATGCGAAACAAATTCTTCGATTCTCCAATGGTATTCATTTTAATTAATCGAAAGCATACCAGATCTTCTACAAACAAAGAGTAAAAACTCTCGTTCCTGTGCCCCTCTTTTTTTTTTTTTTTTGCAATTTCAGAAAAACACTTACTTTTCAGGAAGCTTTATATCAGCATTACTACTAGACTTCTTCCTCTTCGATTTGGTGTTGTCCGTAGACTCAGAGGAACTCATAAGCGGGTCGGGTCGAGCGGGCGGGTCAAGAACCTGCTCCCGGAGCTTATTGGCCGCCTGCCGAATTTCTTTTATCGACAGCACAGCATTTCGATTGCGTAAACGACGAGGCGGAGCAGCAGGCTTCCCAGGGGTCTTGACACTCAATGGATTTGGATCCGAATCTGGAGCTTTCATCCGGACCTTCTGATCCGACGGCGCCGGTGAACTTATGGCCTTCTTTGACTTCATCAAATCCACATCTGGAGATCTAGCGGACTCCATTACACACACAAACACACACAGTAGAGATGAACCAGTAAATGGAAGTGAACACAAACACAAAGAGTGGAGGTAAACCAGTAAAACGGAGGTGAAATGGGGGAATTAGGAGAAAACATAGAGATATATTAGGGTTTTTTGGCGGGGAAGCTGACGTGGTGAGTTGCCAGGTCAGAATTGGCGCCACTTTTCTTCGCGGGAATTCAACAAGGGTCTTTATGTAATTTTACTCAACGAGCGAGTTTGGACCGTTAGAAGCCCAAAATGGTTAGAAATGAGTCTTGTAGAGCCCACTTTCTTCTCAGGCTTATTTTGGACCGTTGGGTCAAATGGACCCGCATAGTAATAGTGTAATTATATATTTTCCTCTAAATAGGTCATTTTTCCCTTTTATAGTTTAATGAAGCGTAAATATTGAAACATCTATGCTATGCCCAAATCCAATGATTTTAGTCAAAACTCGCAAATATATGGAAAAGTCACCTCCAATCCACGATATTGTATTCTTAATCTCTCACGAATTTTCAAGGATCTTCATAATCCTCATCTTGACCATTACAATTACCCAAGGTAAAAGTACATCTAGTCCCACTATTTGAGCTATCTTTCCAACATAATTTAGAGAGGATAAACATTGATTTTACTTGATAATGGTTTATTGACACCATATCGTGATACCATGTAAACTTGAAGACTTTAATGTTTTTCTTGTGACTTGATAGATGATAAGGGCGTTTTTATACGTTTATTTTGGTTCACAAACATGAATAATTGTCGATAAACATTCGGAATAGAGTTTAATTTGTGTAAATCGTGTTTGTAGGGCAACAATGAAGATTATGGTGGAAACTAGAGGAAAAATATAGAAATGGGTCAAAAAGAAGGAAAACAAAAGTTCAGGGACCAAAATGCAAATAATCAAAAGATGACCCGAGGCTAACTCAAGAGCGGACATGAGCTTAATCATACATTGAGGAATGAATGAGATAATTAGAGGAAAAGAATGAACAAAAAAGGTCAAGACAAGAGAAAAATGAAGTTGGAGGACCAAAATGAAGATATTTGATAGTTACTTATACCTTGCGGCCACAAGGTATAATCTTCCATGTGGCCGCAAGCAAGGAGACATGAAAAATAAGTGAGAAAAAAAAAGTTGTTTCTTCCAGGTGTAAGGAATTTGTCCTTGTGGTCGCAAGGAAAAAAATCGGGACGAATTTTCTGGTTTCCTTATCCGACTCCAACTTGTATGGTAATGATTCTAGGGCAACTATAAAAGTTAGAATACGTCCATAAACTAGGGTTACACATTCTTAGAGAGAAAAACAACCTTTTTGAGGAAGAACGAAGGCAATGACGAAGATTTTCATTCAAAGATCCAAGATCTCAAGCTTTACATTGAAGAATTGGGTGATATCTTCTCCTAAATATATTCTTTGTTGCTTTAATTTATACATGCTAGGCTAGAATTTTATTGTACTAGGTGAACGATGAACCTCGTAATGTGAACTTTTAATTCTTTGTTTTGTAATTTGATTTTGAACACGAATGTTGGATGTTGAATGATTTATATTCACTTTATCGTCTCCATAATTATATGTGCACTGGTTATATGAGTTTGGGTAATCTATTTCATGCATTCGAAAGAAGGGGAATAGATTCTACAAGGTATAAATCATCGTAAGATTCGATAGGGGATACAAATATACCGCTATGCTTTACGTGAGTCTTTAAGTATTCATAAAACGTTATGCATTCTTGTATATTGGCATTTGTCATAAAAATATAGTCAAATGGTATGCGAGAATATGTTTAACTCTACTTGTGAGAGATTATTGAATATTTTAGGAACATTGACTCTTCAATCGATTCATCGTACTATCAAATTGTGAAATAAAGGTTCAAAAGTGAACTTACTTGGCGATTCGGGATCCTAGTACGCTTCTCATTCATAAATTTCTTCAAACATTTGCATTCACATCGTAATTTGAATTTAGTTGTTCATTTTCATTTAAACTTGCATTCGTAGTCTAATTTAAATAATTTCATAGTTTAATCATCTCATTGAAATTCCTTAGTTTCGGTTAAGGTCAAAATAGGTAAAACTCAAACTCACTCAATCTCTGTGAGAATGATACTTGGACTTAAAAACTCATTTTATTACTTGAACGATCCGTACACTTGCGGTAATCAAAGTCAAACACATTTTCGACGTGTCAATAGACCCAATAATTTTATAGACACTACCCTATTTTCAGGCTATCTCAAGCAAGAAATTAAATTATATATCAAAAAGATCTTGGAAGCCAAATTGAGAATACAAATTGAAGCATAAGTAAACTTGAAGTAGAAGTCTTGATTTGCTTCTCATTGTATGGAAAAAAATTGTCTTTTTGCCTGTTTGCCATTGCATTCTCTAATACATAAAAGTTGAAACACAATCATTTTCGTTCACGAAGGAGAGTCTCATTAGCACAACAAATTCTTATCCACCCATTATGGCTTAGCCATCATTCCAACCCCTGCCTAGCGCCTACTCTTTTTGTCACCCATTGTTAAAAGTATGAAGAGAATTCTGTAACTATTTATTTATTTTATTGATAAAGAGAAGTAAATTATTTTATCGGTTACTTCGTTTTTGTCTTGACTATCAGCATGTATGAAAACGTGAAAACATAAAATTCGCAAACGGTTTTTTAGTTTTTATTGATTCATACATAAAATGTCATGAAATAAGTAGGAAAAACTTGTTAGCCTTTAAGGATTTGAGCTATTTCTGTTAAACAAGATTGACATTTTTAGATGAAACTCTAAATTTTGATAATGTATCAAGTCCATTAAGCTCAAATGAGAAATTCTACCCAATTAAGATTCAAATGATTACACAAATTTCTAGATCGATTTGCTTAAATGAGCAACCATCTTCGAATGTATGTTAAAGAATACATCTCGTATCGATAAAATACTGAAATTGACACACAAGTCTTGATTCTTATAAATTGTGAGTCATATCGAATGAATGGATAACAAGTGGGTAGTAGATTCAAGTTTTAGGAAATGTAGGGTTATGTTAAACTAACTTTAAGATTATCTAAAAGGGTAATTGGCGCAAAACGTCCCTACTTATGACGGTTGTTGTGGAAAACGTCTTTACGTTCAATTTTTTGGTGCAGAACGTCCCTACCTTTGCATTTTCTTGCGCAAAACGTCCTTTTGACCAATTTTTAACATAAAATGACCATTATACCCTCTTATATAAATAAAACAAAAAAGAAAGGAAAAGAAAAATAAAGAATAAATTGCAATCTAGTCCAAAACATTTTAAAAAGTGCAAATCAATCCAAATAAATTATTAAAATATTAAAAATAATAATAATAAAAAATAACAACTTTTCTTTCTTATCCCTCTCCTCAACTCCGTCAGCCTCCAAATAAAAGGTTTTTATTTTTATTTTTGATTATTTTTAATATTTTAATAATTTATTTGGATTGATTTGCACTTTTAAAAATGTTTTGGACTAAATTGCAATTTATTCTTTATTTTTCTTTTCTTTCATTTTTTGTTTTATTTATATAAGAGGGTATAACAGTCATTTTATGTTAAAAATTGGTCAAAAGGACGTTTTGCGCAAGAAAATACAAAGGTAGGGACGTTCTGCACCAAAAAATCGAACGTATGGACGTTTTCCACAACAACCGTCATAGGTAGGGACCTTTTGCGCCAATTACCCTATCTAAAACTTAAGATTTGCCAAACATGCAATAAGCGGTGGAGATTAATCTAAAAATAAATAAAAAAATCTAGACATCGTTTGACCGAATCTGGGAGCTGACCAAAATTAGGCTAGGCCTTTGTTAGACGCATCAATTCTTTATAAAATAACTTTGAACAATATGTCTATGCTGAAAACTAAGAACAATCCTTTGATTACCATTCTACAGACAGAAAAATGTATCAAATCCAAATAAAAATCTGCGACTAAATAACAAGTAAACGTGTTTGATGATTTTTCTAAGAAATAAAACTCAAATAGGAAGAACAGAGTTTCTCGACCCTCTTCCATGTCCAAATGAAAAAATTGATTTATATCCTCTGCTACTGCTTTCTTCATTGTTTCTTACCTCGAACAACTGTCCATTTCGCTGCATAATTTCTTGAACTGACATATAAATGTGTCGATCCGCCGCGGAATCCATTGAGAACGATCTTCTGATGGGCTGTATTAAAAATTGATCATCTTTTTCTCTTACATCAATGCCTTCATCTCCCATGATTGAAACATGGTGAAATTTCCTGGGTTTTGATTTGCCAATTTTCTGATCAAACTTTCTAGATGAATGAGTTGTACTTGAAGGATCCAGATCTCTGCTTGAACCACCTCTTTCTTGTAGTCTACTCAGTTCAATCAAAACAAAATCTTCATCACTTCCAGCAATGCTCAAGGGTTGTGGATCTTGAGGTGAAGAATTTGGTGCAGTGATTCGGTCGAGCCGGTATCGATTTCTGCCTGAAATGGCTGATCTGCATAGAGGACAATTTGCATTGCTCTGAAGCCATATATCAACACAGTCTAAATGAAAAACATGATTACATTTGGGAAGGAGTTTAACTATATCATGTTCTTGGAATTCATTTAAACACACCACACATTTCGATAGGATCCCATTTTCTGCATTTTTACTATACTGGAAAGTGGGGATTTCTCGAATAAGCAACTCTTCGAGGCCTCGGCTTTGCCACGAGGGAGAGTAGGCTGTCAATGGATCATCATTCCTCGTCTGTCGTCTAAAAGAAAAACGTCGCAAAGGGTCGAACTGTTGCCATCTGAAGCAGCATTTTGTGGCCAAAATGTAGTAGCTGATTAGTAAGAAAGATGTGGCTGTGATGCATAGTACTGCAATGGCTAGGATTGGGAATCCATTGTTGGATATTGAAGGAGAGGGGCTATTGACTGGAGTAAGAGATTGAGATTCTTCAATGTGAATGGTGCCCATTGGGAAGAACTTGAGAAAAAACTTTGAAATTGGAATGAACAGTTAATGTATTAGAAATTCAGAATCATGATGCTAGCTGGTGATATTGTGTGAAATCAAGAAAATGATGAAACGGAACACGAGGAGAGTAGGTGGGGTAGGGGGAGGTGATGAATCAGTTCTATGGAGAACTCAAAAGTCAAACTCCTAATGAATCATTAAAAATGGGCGAAGTTTTGAGGAAGACTTGTACCATGGGTTTGAAGATGCTTAGACACGGGCATGGGAATTGGAGAAAACCCTAGTTGACTTATTTACATTGCTGTTTGACAGGCAGTTGTGAGAATGTGACAGCTCAAATTTTAGAGAATATACTCGTAAGGATTGTGTTGTTTGTACGCTCCCTCCTCACAAGTATTTGCGATGTTATCAAAAAATAATTGGTTGAAAAAACTATTTTCTTTTTTAAACTGTTCAATTAAATGATATCATGGGACAAGCTATAAGGGATGATTTACATCAAACATGATTGCACTCATAATTGGCTTGATACATCGAACTCGACATAGGAGCCCGCACAATCGGTGAAGCACAATGTTTAATTCGATGTAAACCAAAGAGTTTTTTCAGGGCTCGACTTGCCTTGAATCCTCTTAAAAGATAGGAGTGCTTTTGGGAACGCGGAAACTGTCGTCAACGTGATATCAACTTGTACACTATACTGACCATGTTTTGGCTGCTAACTTGAGGTAAAGAACTTCATCATTAAGGAAAAAAAAATGTAAGGTAAAACTTTTTTATTCACTTAGAGGTTGCTTCATTTAGGTTTTGACTCATTCAACGGTTTGCTCGTGCAGGGTTTTAGGATTCCTTGTCGAAAACTTTATTAATGTTCCTTATTTGTCTAGTTTTACACATGGAAGATGAGAAAGGATTCAAAAGTTTACAATTTAAAAATGCATCTAACAAAACTTGTTTGACTATCTCAAGAATTCAAATGAGCTTAATAGCGTAAAACGTCCCTACGTTTAATACTTTTTGTGGAAAATGTCCATACGTTTCATTTTTTCGTATTTTCGTTCTTATTTCAATATTTCTTTGCGAAAAATAGACTTCATAGTACAAAACGTCCATACGTTTCATTTTTTTTTCGCATTTTCATCATTATTTCAACTTTTCATTGCGGAGAACATCGTTTTCTCCATTTTTTAACGAAAAATGAACAATATACCCTTCTATTTAAATAAAACGATAAATAAATAAATAAAATAAAGAACAAATTAAAATCTTACTCATGAACTATTTTAAAAAGTACAAATGATGCCAAATAAATTATTAAAATATAAAAAATAATCATTTCTCGCACAATGCCCTAATTGCAGCCACCAATTCATCACATTCAAGGCAAAATTGGACCTGACCCATGGTTGGGTCAGGTGTGCCAGGTTGAGAGAGGGGACTAGCCCAAGTAGTCTGCCACCTTGATTTGGTGGGACGACATCTAAATTGGCGGAAACAAGGTCATCCTGTCGCGATTTCGTGTCTGCGAGCATTTCAGATTCAAATTTCGATCGATTGAAGCCAAATTAAGGAAGACCCAAGGGTGGGCTAGGTGCGCCAGGTGAAGGCGAACCTAGCCCATGTGGTCCGCGACCTCCATTTGTCCAAACGACGCAGGAAACTGAATTCTCCTCAGGCGATGTCGCGTGCATCGCGACAAGGAGAAGTTCTGGGTTAAATTTAGCATCTAAACTTGGTGTTCGGTTACAATTGATTGCATGAGTCCGCGACCTCCATTTGTCCAAACGACGCATGAAACTGAATTCTCCTCAGGCGATGTCGCGTGCATCGCGACAGGGAGAAGTTCTGGGTTAAATTCAGCATCTAAACTTGGTGTTCGGTTACAATTGATTGCACGAGTGGGGTCCTCCAGAGGTGCGGGGTTGGTCAGTGATGAGCTCCGACCGATATGGTGGCCGGAAGTGAAGAAATCGACGTTTTTCAGATTTTCAGGTAGCAAACTTTGAAGTTTTGTACCGGTCGAAATATTTGGAGTTACATGAAGATATTGGTATGAAATTTAAGAGGTTAAGGGCTTTCCGCCGGTAGCATTTTTCGGTGGTTTAGGTGGCCGGAGCTTTTCGGAAATTGGCTCTATAAACGGCGGCTATATGGACAAAAATAGCCCCAAAATTAGAAAGCAAAATTATATTTATTTGGACTCATTTGTACTTTTAAAAAAAATTCAAGAGTAAGATTTTAAATTTTTTTTCTTTATTTTTCTTCTTTTTTTGTTTTATTTAAATAGAAGTGTATATTGGTCATTTTTCATTGAAAAAGATGATGAAAAATGATGTTTTCACGATCTTTAAGATAACTGTCTAATTCTTCAACCCTGCACTGTGTCAAATGACATCTTTAATTCTCGAGTTCAGATCTTATGTCCCATATCTACGTCCCCTAATGTTGTTTTCCCTTAGATTTTGACTCTTAATTACATTTTTAAGTGTCATAATTTTAGTGGAACACCTAAAAAATGTAGTGTCGAAAGTTAAACAAGTGATAGTAACATAGGAATATATATATATATGAATTCTTAATTGTCTTAGTTTTCACTAGAGTCAAGTTCGAACAACCTGTGTCCAACCAGAGCAGCCTCCTCAGCCAATAAGTGCAGGTTAAATTGTAGCTGCCACTACCTCGTGAACTGGGCCACTCATCTATATTAGAAATATCTTTACTAAAAAACCTTTAAAAAAGTTCCTTCATTTATATTCAATAAAGAACTACGAAGAGACATAGATCCAATATGGCTTGGATGCACCTTTCTCCGTTAGACACAGTCCAGTTTACACATCTAAGTCAAGTTCGATTTGACCTCAATCATGGGTGATTTAATTCGAATAGAGTTTCGTACTAATTCAAACTATGATCGTAAAAACAAGTGTGACATGTGACCTAACATTTAAAACCGATAATTTCTTTGGCTTTTGGATGTGTGTAGTGATAATAGTATATGCCAATTGAATTCTCCCCACAATATTGGAATTGGGTGACCTCATGGCACTAGCTTTCATAATTTGGTAGGAAATTGAAAAGTAATCCAATTAGTGCCTTAGCGTGCGTATCATCAGGGGGGGAAAAGAGGGGAATATAGTTCTTGATATCACAAAATTATATAATAACAAAAGAAAAGATTGATTAATTAATTAATTAAAGGTAAAGTAAAATAATTCAATTTATTTTCTTCTTTACTCTTTTTCCTTTTTCCATTTTAAATTTTTTTTAGGGAAATTGAGTAAGTGGATTGATGAAAAAAATTATTATTTTAGAGCGGTGATTTATTTTTCGATAAAATGAAAAATTATTTATTTAAAACGTATGTTAAAATTTTACTACGCATACATATATGTATTAATCTATCAAATAAAAATACACATACAACTTATTAAATCTTAATCATTTAGCAAAATTATTGATTTAATGTATTGGCTTGAGTCTCGAAAAGATTATTATTTATGGGACAACGATTAACGAACATTTATTTATCTAGGTCTTCTGTAAAATAGACCATTTTCCAAGTGTGTTACTATGTAACAGAAAAATAATAAAGTAAAAAAAATTAACATTTTTCAACCAATGGAGAACAACATTTGAAGACATACAGAGTACTAATATAGAGTAACTTATTAATGAACCCATATCCTATATTTGATGAAGTTTGAAAACTGTGACTGCAAATTTACCAGGCAAGAACAGGTGTTGATCATATAGGCAGCAAGACCATTCCAATGATAGATCAAACATTAGGGTGGTAATGGTTCTAGTCGGTTTAGAGAAATAAGCTCGACTTGTGTCCATAAACTAAGCTTAGTTAGGTCCTTTGGCTTGTGACCCTCGTGGACAGAACTGAACCGTCCACGAGATTGTATTTTCTAAAGAAATTAATACAAGAAGCTCAAAAACGAGCTAGCTCATGAATAAAAAGAGTTTTGTGCTCAATCCATGACTCGTATCAAAACGAGCGTTAACCATCCATAGGCTCAAGAGTGGAGTCAGGAAATTCGTTCAGTGCGGGTACAATTGAAAAGACGTCGAACTTTTTAATGATGATAAAACTAAAACAATATTACAAAAATATTAAAAATAACGTAATTTATAAGTTACACATGTTCTTTACGAGTTTTCATAATTTGATATCGTTGTACAATAGCTTTATTATCAATCTTCAAAAATTATCTTATTCAAAAAATTGGATTTCTATCCTAGGTGTATTGCCTTTTTGCCTTGTAGAACCTTTTAGCATGCTAATTCAACAAATATGCAAGTGCACGCAAACTTTGGTCAATCCCACCATTGCATTCCAAATATGACGCTCTCAAAATAATAATAATAATAAAGAATGGGACTGAGCCCAAAGTTCATTGCAGGCAAACCATACGAGGCTGTGCCCCTGCATAGGCCGAACCTGAGCGAGAAGAGCACACGAGCTGCTTGACCCCGTTTCGCACCACGATCAAACATACATAACAATTAAAATCATTTAGAATCCAACCAAAATCTATGGGTTTTTTTTCAAGTCAACCCTATAGCTGTAAAGTTGAAGAAAATAATTTGAAGGTATTTGAATTCTTCAAGAATAGGCAGGGAATTGATATTTCTATATTTGATGCCAAATTATAGTAACAAATTCACTTTCTGATTCAGCAAGTAATGGGAACTTAATTTTATAAATTCTTAGTTTAGATTATCTGCATTATTAATATGCAAATGATATGTGGTACCTAACTCCCAACCTTCATTCTATTATATTACTGTAGTGCTTGGTCACTCCTTTTTGGCAGCCAGGCTGACTTCACTTGTTTTATTATGAAGGCAACTTATTGGATATATAGAAATTGATAGATTTCTGTGCATTTCTCTTTTTCAATCATGCGGAGTCGAGGGTAATAAAACGTGACGTATAGGTAACTTTAGTTGATGTGATTTTCATTGTGAGGCTGAGAAAATAGTTGATCGATAAAATAAGCTCAGAAGTTACACGAACTTAATATATGTGATAAAATTGTATTTTCACATTTTCATTATACCTATTAGATTGAAGCCTTTGACATAGCTATCATTTTTTTTAGAAATAGATTGAGTAAGTATGATTTTTGGCCTGCACTTTTATCCAATTGAAACACCAAAGAGGCATAGGACGTGTCTACTAGTCAATAGCATGCCTAAAAATCATGTATGGGCACTCGAAATCGATTGCCAATTATTGTTCCTAGTGATTAAGAATTAACACCTATCAGAGAGCTATTGTAGTTAAAAGTTAAAACTAGAGCTACAATGATGATGATTAGAAGGAACACCAACGACTAAAGCACGAGTCGATGTTGACCCATTATCGAAGGGCATGATCCGATATTTACAATGGGCATACGCAGGAGTTGGGGGGGGGGTGGGGTGGGGTGGGGTGGGGTGGGTGGGCGCAATAGTATTTAAAATAACTAGTGAGTGTTGATCGTGTATTACACGTTATTTTGAAATACTTTATAAGTGCTGTAAGAATAATATTTGATACCAATTTGTTGGGAGAATTTGATGAGTCTCAAATGAACTAAAGAAAATAAAATTTAGAATATAAATTTAAGAGAAGAAAATTGTACTCTCAAAACTCAACTTCTATTATTCAATTTTTTTGTAATGATAAAATACTACACATGAGCAACATTTTTATATATTACATTTGGTATATAAGAATTAATTGCTAATACATAAATTTTAAAACTCATTAAAATTCCTAAATACATGAATAGAAATAAATTCATCTATAATAACTTTATATTCATGTAGATCAAGATTCATCAAGTCAAAATTCATTGAGTTTAGATTAAAGTAAATGTTAATAAATTGAAAATTAATGACGCGAAATTCATATATGACAAGGATTTTATAGTATTTATTACATATTGAAAAACGAAAAGTAAAATATTATTGAAATAATTGAATTGTAGTAGGGTCAAAATTGTCCAAAAAATGATTCTCATTTGATGTGATATTTAATATATTATAGATATTGCTTATTACAGTATAATTTTGATATGGTATCAAGTTATAAAATAAATCAAGCCAAAAGCTGTATTCGACAAAATTTCCTCTTCTTTCACTTATTTTTAAGATTTGTCAAACTAATCAGTCCCTTTCCCCTCAAAATAAACGCATCATTCATACTATGGTATTTTATCTTGTTTACTTGGGTGAAAGTGACATTTCCCATAAAAAAAAATATTGTCACCATAGAATTATTAACACGGTCAACATCATGTACATCACTACTTATAAACTAATTATTTAGAAAGTCTGACTATTTGTTCAGCCATCAAGCTTCATGCTTAAGGGTTTGTTTGAGCCACATTTTTTGTCAAAAAAATGCGTTTTTGAATAGTACATTGATGAGAAATGTGTCGTTAAAAAATAAGAAAAAGTTTTGGGTTTATGTGTAATATTCTTTTATTGAAGAATGTTTGGCTGAAATGTGGTCCAAACATTATTCAAGGATTTTTTTCTTTTAAAAAAAAAAAAAATGGGCTCAAACAAGGGTAATAAGACTTGTAATATAAAATTATTAGTTATCATTTTCAATAATTAATCATTCTTCAATATTCTAGAACAACTTTGAATTGATATTTCTTTCGTGTTAATTCTTATAGATATAAAAACAACGATCAAAATTACGAGAGTAACGAGGACAAAAGTAAAGTAGTTGTTAACTAGAAGAAAAGAGAATCCAAGAATTGAATCCCTTTTTCGTTTAACTGCTAGTATCGTTCTCTTCCTTTTCTCAATCGATGAGGACATACGGATTGATTCATTCATTCACAATTCTCTACCTTCATTCGTGATTATGAATTTGATTCGACTCGATTTGATGTTCGAGTCTTGAAATGAATATCTAATTGATACCCACGAATTAACTTTACTAGGAGAATTCGAATAATTGTAAATGTCAAAAGCATTATTTAACGAAATATTTAATAATTTTCTTAAGAATTACCCTACCATATATATATTTGCATTTTTGTTATAGAAGTAATCACATGGGGACCATACCCAATAACATTAAAAAAATTTCAAATGGGAATCACCCAGTTTGATGGTGCACAAGTTGATAAATTAAATTTGCTAAATCTTGTTATTAGAATATGCTTGATATGGTTATTGATGGTTTGGTTGGTCAATCATATTAGTGGCAAAGTTGAGTAAATTTTATATAAATTATCTTCCCTTAAGAGATTTCCATGGCAACAATGGAGGATCATGCAGCAAGGTGGTTTAATGTCCAATCTGTGCCTCTCAGTTATACATTTCCCCTAGAAAAAAGACCAGGGAAACTCCCTTTTTCTACATGCACTCCAATCCCAATCATCAACCTTAACAGTCCAGAAAAATCAGATACAATTCAGAAAATCATTAAAGCTGGTCAAAATTTCGGGGTTTTTCAGGTCTTTTATTTTTTATTTTTCTTTTAAATGGAGACTTACTAAAAATGGTTCGTGTGGTCGACTCTAGATTAATTTGTTATCTTATATGATTTTTATTGGAATGGCAGGTGATTGACCATGGAGTTTCAGAAAGTGTATCAACTGAGGCACTTAATGTGTTAAAGGAATTATTCAATATGCCAGTCGAGGAAATTTCGAGGGATGCCATAAAAAATGGTTGGGTGCATATGGCCAGCCCCAGTTTTGCCATAGATGGTGTTCATTTGTGGAGGGATAATATTAAACACCCATGTCACCCCTTGGAAAAATGCATGCAACATTGGCCTCAAATGCCAACTAGGTACAGGTAATGTCTCAAAATTCCCTTTTAAGGTCACAAAATTTTATTTCTCTTCCAAGAAATGTGTTTAACACACTTACGTATGTGCGAGTTTGCAATCATGAGTTTCAAGAACCGACACACAGTCACGCATGCACGAGTTTGTAAATTGTAAGCGTGTGGGTGGCCATCAAGGGTTTCAGAACCCGAAATGTCATGTACATGTTCTCTCTCAGGATTCTTACATGATTCTGAAACTCATGGTGAACGCGTTTAACACGAGGATCTTTGGCGGTGATTTTCAGAGAGGTGATGGCAACATATGTACAAGAAATAAGAAGATTGAGTTGGAGAATTCTTGAGCTGATTTGTGAAGGATTGGGACTTGAAAAGGGATACTTTGAAGAAATAAGTCAAGTCCAATTTCTATCAGCAAGTAATTATCCAGCATGCCCAGACCCTAGTGTGACTTTGGGAGTATTAAAACATTTTGATCATAGCTTTATAACAATACTATTTCAAGGAAATGTTGAGGGGCTTCAAGTGTTACATGATGGGAAGTGGATTGGAGTTGGGGTTTTACCTAATGCCTTTGTTGTCAACATAGGCACTCAATTAGAGGTATATTTCAATATTTCAATTATTTTTAGAGATATTGCTCATTTGTATATGAAAATAACTTTTTACTACACCCTTTTAATTATATTCGATAAAGAAAGTAGAAAACTGAGCGAAAACTTCTCATAATCAGGAAAAAAATAAAAAATAAAAAATCCATTATGATGGGATTCAAACTCAAGCGAGTTTGATAATATATTACACAAGCTTTATTTTTTTATTTCAGTACGTTAAAATAGACACAACTAAATGTCAACCGACAAATTATATCTCACATCTCTCTTTCTTAATCTTTTCAAGTCTAACGCTCGCTTCTTTTGGTGTAGATTATGAGCAATGGAAAGCTAAGAAGTGCAGAACACAGGGTGATGACAAATTCAGAAAAAGACAGATTAACCATTGCCACATTCATTAATCCTTCTCCAAATTGCATAGTTGAACCAGCCAAAGTTTTGATTAATGAATCAAATCCTCCTTTATATGATTCATTTATGTACAAGGATTTTGTTGTTTCTTCCAAAGCCTTTGGTCCTTATACTGAAGTAGTTCAAACGAAGGATTAATCCATAATTGGAACATTATGGAATTTGTATTTACTTATTCAAATGTGGTAAATTAAAAGAATTGTTTATTTTACTACAGGATAAGTAGGGACAAAAGTAGGTCTTTTTTCGAACGAGATTGATTTTTATTTTTTATTTTTATTTTCAAAATACTTTAAACGAGTTATTACGATCTTCTCAAATTTACGAATATTTCACATATTGGTATTTAATGTGAAAGTTCTAGTATTTCGACGGCTCTTTTGACGCCACGAGGTTACTAGTTCAGATTTTTTTTCCTATAGATATAAGATATTCCTCTTCGAACATAGAAGATATATCGTTAGACACAACATCAAAATTTGAATTGTGTGTGTGATACCTTGATTTCTTCAAAATATTAATGTTATTTAGGGATTGTTTGACAAAGCGTTTGATAAAAGCTTGTCAAATGTGAAAATTAATTATTGACTTTAATTTTAATTTTTAATGTTTTTTTTTTAAAGTGATCACAAACAAGTGCTAACGTATGCATGTCCATTTCAAATTAAAGGTGAAGATTTTTAATGGGCTTAGGGCCCAATATCAGTCCATTTTG
Source organism: Fraxinus excelsior (assembly GCA_019097785.1). Lineage (NCBI taxonomy): Eukaryota > Viridiplantae > Streptophyta > Magnoliopsida > Lamiales > Oleaceae > Fraxinus > Fraxinus excelsior. The sequence goes on from CM032624.1 coordinate 2,676,675, forward strand.
AAGCCTGTTTAGTTTGATCTGTATTAAGGGCCTTCTACAGCGTCAATATGGTTAAGATTTTCAGCTCGGATGACTGGCTTAGCGAGTCAAGAAAAAGAAGTCCCATGGCTCATAAAAGGCCTGGTAGGCCCATCAGGATCAAAACTTCTCTCGTTTTTTCTTCTATTATTCTACGGTAAATTAATCTATTTTTTTTTTTTAGAAAAAAGGAGAAATTTTAAGAGAAATATCAGAACATTGTAAAATTTGCAAAAATCAGGTCATCACGAAGATAATATTGACTAAAATTTCTGTCGTGGTTATTTAATATCCCCCACAATCTATCCCTAAATTGTCAACAATTAGTTATTTTCACTCATTCACTCACCACCTTTGCGGCCGTCGATATGTGAATTGGGGTCACATAACCTTTTTATACCGAACACCATCATATGTGGAAGAGAAAAGTCACATATCACTCTATATAGGTCATATATATGGGATATAAGAGTCACACTCCCACAGTCATACTTAAAGAGTGTCACATTGAGCCTCTGTTTGGTACACATTAAAATTTTCATTTTCATTATTTTACTCATTTTCAACCACACATCCTTCAATAAATTAATATTTTCCATCATATCAATAATTTTACCTTCTTTTTCCAACCACACATTTTCCATCAATCTACTATTCTAGAATACATCATTCCAAAATAATGTGGCTCAAACACACCCTGAATTGAAAATATTAAATTTACCCGAAGGGTCACATTTATCGTCCATCATCTTCAACTACACTGATAGAAGTGACGAAGTATGGGATAGTGAAAGTCATTACTCCACATTAATAACACAACACATGGTATATCATTACATCTTAATCAATATAGATCACAATCTAAATTATATCTGAGCATTCAACACGTTGCTGCACCTTTCAGACACAATTTATCAGAGATGCCATTGGGTAAAATGACCTTAGGAAGCTAACCTCAATTTATTAAGCACCGGCCATAGTCTAAAATCGCCATGAAGAATGTAACCTCTTGTCCAATAATGACAAAAAAAAAAAAAAATTAGATACGATGAAATTTTCTCTAGGAACGATGGATCTCTCTCTCTCTTAAAATCCCTCTAAATAAGGTAAGCTTACTTGGGAAGATTGTGAAACTGCAGGAATATGATCCAGTCTGTTTCAACAGCCCAAACTTGCTTAACCAAGCTTTAATTTTCAATTTGGGCTTCGAATATAATGCAAATACCTTGAAGAACCAAGCCCAAATAGAAACAAGCAAAGAATTGAATAGAATAAAGCCAAGCTTACAGGGTAATTTCAAATTGAAGCGTGCTACTTGGCGCGGGATTAAATCCCGGGTCAAATCAGGGGCGGCAGCAGACCCCCCTCTAAGCAGCATTTTTGTTTCAAATTACTTCAAATTGCTAACGTGTAGTGAAAAAAAAATGAAAATGGAAAAGGCTTATGGAGCTTGAAATCAGGCAACTCCTCCGACGACTGCCGCCTGCTTGACTGTCGTCTAGCCAGCCATCTTCTCCACCTCCAACTATTTTCCACGTGAGCCAAACTATCAGCAACCGCCCTAATCGCACCCATTTCGGAGAATCGAGAAATCCGAAAATTCAATCTGCCAAGATATCTTCTCCACCTCCAAAAATGCCTGGTGGATGCCATTTTTTGTTCAGTCCAACTTGTGTGCAGTCCACTTTCATGTACCTGTCTATCCATATGATTTCATTTTATTGCTTGGCATTGCAATTTTGGGACTGAGTCAATGAAGAACTTCATTTTGATAGGCGGCTGCTGATGCCAAGCATTATTGAAATTAAGGACTTGTTCAAGGTCCGGGCTAAGCATTTTGGGACTTAGTCAATATCCTGTGATGCCATGCAGTTAGACAAGAAAATCTGGATTTTGGGAGTAAATGAAATTGTTGTAATTAGCAGTTTGATGTGATCTAAGAAGTATGTGATAATTTATTATCTAGAAGTCTATTTTCACTTCACGGGATAGGCTTTTTCCTTTTGTTTCTGCATGAATTCTTCAATTATTTTATGTTCTCTTAAAGCAGGATTGCACATAACAATTGAAATAAAAATGAGACGCAACCATAATACTTAAATGACCGCACAAGTGGATCAATTCACATAGTTTATGATGTGAGAAAATATGGGGGGAAAATTTGTATGGTTTACCCAAATTCAAAAGTCAGGTAAATAGTTTAACAATTCAAAACTCAAGTATTAGGTAATTAATTAAAAATATTTATTAATTAGATAACAATTATACAATTAATGGTCACATATACATAATTATGGGTTACAATTTATTTATTGATCACATATTATCAAATTAATTAGTCTCTGACGATTTCGAGGTCATAAATTCAAAAAATTATAAGTCACAATTCATTTCATTGGTCACATATTTTCAAATTTGTTGGTCACGGATAATTTTTCAGTCACACATTGTCAAATTTTTAGATCACAATTAAATACTTGGTCACAGATAACCAACACTACAACTCCAACCACTTTTGACCACCTTCACCCCGCCGCGGCCATCACCTCTACGGCCACAAACATCACCACCACAACACAACCAACATCAACACCACCACCACACCTCGACGCAAACACCACCCCCACGACAAAAATTAAAAAAACACCCACACACCCATTGAACGACAAACACCACCACCACACACCCACTGAACTGCAGCGCGCGCACACACCCACATACCCACAAACGGCAGCACACACACACCCACTAAACGGCAACGTCGCGTGTCGCTGCTTTGAAGGGCGGCAACGACGCTGAACCTGGTCATTGGAGACGACCTCGGGGGCTTCCTGGGCATTGATAAGGCTGAAAATCAAAGTAGGATAATGAGAATTTCATATTGGTTCCACTCTTTCCTCGATTGTGTGCTAGTGATGATGTCAAAAGCTGAGCAAATGGCACTTCTGGTGATGAAGGTGTTGTCATTTGCACTGATTCAGAAGGGGGTGTAAAACAAGCAATTAGTGGCTCACTAGTGAAAGTAGAAAACACCGGTGGTGAAACTAATTTAGTGTCGTAAGCATAGGGGCGATGACGTCCCACCTTGAGAGTATAAATTAATAGAAAGGGATGTTAGGGAAAGTAAACCTACTGGTGATTGTGTGACGGACGGAGGTTTTGATTGGAGAAAAGATGCGGGAGAAGAGGGAGTGAGTTGGGGTGGGATGGGAGGGGAGGGGAGGGGGAGAGTTGGAGGCGTTGGAGAGAAATGGTGAGAGTGAGAGAGTTGAGAGAAATGAATTTTAGGGTTTGGATAAATTTAGAGTTTTATATGTAAAATAAAATACATGATTTTTGAATAATTAAACTTTGAACCTGCTTTTTTAAAATCGGTTTTTAAACCCCTAATTTTTTATAATTTCCTCATCACCACCTAAATCATCCAGGAATTGAGATCGGGCTATACATATGGTTCAGATATGCCCTTATCCTTATCTCATACCCGTTAGAAACATTAGTCCCACTTCAATGGTAACTTTCCATAACCCTTATCCTAATCCAAACTACCAACCTATCACAAGTTTGATTCAAATTCAAACGGAACATTTTTAATATGATACAAACACCTTACATGATAAGGATAAAGACTACAGATGGTTGAATCCTTTCAAGATTCCATCACCAACATCTATAAATACAGAATCAAGTTTCATTATTCAGGTATACTTTTACATAATTTCCAGCACATAGTTTTACGCATAAATTCTTTCTCTAACTTAAGTATCGTAGGGGTGACGAGGACACACATCGACATCTTTGTTTCAGATATAGAAGATCAATTCGTGTGGGTATTCAAGCATCAAGTTCGAGATCGAGAAGACACATATTTTTGGTAGCATCAGTTTACAAACCACAAAACACTTAACTTAATATTTAAATGACTGCACAAGCTGATTTAGCAGCAGAGGGAATTGAGGAGATTGTTGACCGATTCGATGATTTTCAAAGGATGGGAAAATGCTTGGGGATTGCAATAGGGGTCCGATTCGTCTACCTATGGCATGTGATGGAGAAGATTGTGGTGGTCGCAGATTCGGCTTAATCGAGGGTTTTCAATGTTGGCTTCAGAGATGCACAACTCTGGGGAAAGATAACCTGATGAGGATGGGTTGTGGGTGCTGCCGGAGGTGGAGATGAGTCCGTTGGTGTTTGGTCGGCATTGTGAAGTGAAGGGAGGATATGGTTTTCAAGAGGGAAATTTTGGAAAGGTACTACTAGGTTTCAATATGGGGATTGTTGAGGAGAAAGATTGAAGACGGGTTGGTACTAATATCCAAATATGCATCACACACTAAAAATCCAAAAGAAATTGTCTCCGTCATCGATTACACCTAAAAATGAATTGTAAACTTTATTATAGTCCATGTGTATCTTTTTACAAGTCAAAATGCAATTTATTAATTAATTATGGGCAATTTGCATTTGTTTAATTACTATAACACGCCATTATTTTCCCACCAAATTAGCCACATGATCTACACCATTTGAATAATGATGATTGAACATGTTCAGAGACATGAAAATAATGGACAAACTGATTTAGTAGCACCTGTTTGGATGTTTATTTTTTCAAACTGTCAAATAATGTGTCTGCACGCGTCCTCCTGTTTTTTAGTTTGTTTGTGTAGCGTGATTGACACTATTTACTAGGATCTACAAGTGTTTTTTGTAACCGAATTCTTTTACGTTACTGTGACGATGCAATTAATATGTCATGCAGGTGACGTCATAGTGGATATAATTAATTTATTAATTTTTTTTTGGTAGATTCACGCACTTCCCTATTTTGGAGTCACCATCTGCTTAATTATGTCCGTGTCGTGACTAACGGCCAATGTGATTTATGATAAATGATTCGTTAATTCATTTCTTTTTATTTTTTAATTTAATTTTTTAGAAAGTGCATTTGAAATTACAATTAGTCCAACACGATATTATTTCGTTTTGATATTTAAAAAAAACAATGTCCTAATTAACTAATTTTTCATGTCACTTATTTTTTTCATTTATCATGTCAACATAGTGACTAGAAAAAAGTAAAATCCAGCATTCGAGTTTTTTCCATGATAGTTCGAAAACAAGAGAAATAAGGACGGATCTTTTCTAGAAAAACTACAGATCCGATAAGAGTTGAAAATGGTACAACATTGAATCCTATTACTTCGAATGGACACTTCCTTATATGCTGCCGCAACTCACACGCTAAGACGAGCCTTGCCAACTAGACATGACTATGAGAATTAGAAAAGGCCAGTAAACAATAATTTATCTGTCGATAAACCTTTCCTGGTATGTTCTACAAACTCCACTTAAAGCTCATCTTTATTTCATTGACTAGACTTTACATCAAGGATCCTCCATTTAAATCCCGAAACCTCTCTAATATCATACTATTGATCCTAAATTGTTGAGAGACTTTTTTTCTGAAATCCCAATGTTCTTACATCAATACGTGACATAATCATGGTGTAATTTCTTAGAAGTAGATTAAATTAATCACAGATATTACCGTAAGCATCTTCTAATGACCAACATGCTGACGATGCAAATTTGTTTGGATTAATGTCGTCTTAATTTCTTAATTAACAACTTGATGATGCAATATGCTGACGATAGAAGAAAATGTAATCAAACATAGTTGCATTGAGGACTCCCACCTGATTCTCAATAGAAAATTCATAAATTAAGTAATGGTTATAGATAACCCTAAAAACTTTAGGGCACAAGTGCTCGATCCCGAGAATGTTTGTTCAATGTCCGATAATATTGTGACCTGAGTTATGCAACAACGACGTCGTTGCCGATTGTGCTTAATGGGCCTAAATTGAATTCTCGAATTAAAAGCATAAAATATAGAAGAGTTCAACAAGAAATGTCTTGCACAAGAAAGATTATGTTACATCATCTTTTATATTCTCAAACATGATTAACACCGACTTGAAAACTCTAATCCCCTTAAATGACATCAATTAATCAAATATTTAAAAACAGAATTATAGACATAATTTTCAATAAAATATATATTGAAAGAATCTTCTTCAGAACATGAACTTCTACAAATCAAAATGCAATTTGTTAATTAATTATGGGCAGGGGCGGACGCAGACGAAAAAAGTTAGGGGGGCACACTCGAACTTGTAAAGAAGTTGGGATAAATTTTACACTCGAAAATTTACGTAAAAAAATCATATCCCATGTAATTTTGCATCCGAAAATTTACATGGGATATGACTTTTTTGGATGTAAAATTTCGAAAATTTTTGATATCATATTCCATATAAAGTTTCCTAATAAAATGATGAAAATTACATTTAGGTGTATCGCAAAAATAGTAAATGTTAATGAAATAATTGAATTTTTTTGAAAAAATGCGAGTTAGACGTTTTTCTTTAAGACTCACGTTTAACGTATTTTTAACTATTTTCGATATCTATTTGGATTATTCGATATACCCATAATGTAGTTATCGAAATAAGTTTTGAGATTACATAAGCAATTTGTAGATTTGATTAGCGTACAATTGTCGGTGAATTTTTAAAATTAACATGTTATCGAAATTCAAATTTATTGTGATTTTGCCCCTGTTTGGCGGAAATTAAAATAAAATTTGTAGTAAATTTTGATAAAAGTTAAAACAGTTATGGATTTTATGAAATATATTATTAAAATTTATTGTTAACTTTGAGTTATATTAAAATTTAGATTTCAATCAATATCAAACACGAAAAGAAACAAAAAATAAAAAAAAAATTAGGGGGGCACGTGCCCCCTAGGACCCCCCTTGTGTCCGCCCCTGATTATGGGCAATTTGCATTTGTTTAATTACTAATAGAATCTGTCAATTATTTACATCTAACACGTGCCATTATTTTCCACCAAGTTAGCCATCCGATCTAACACTATTTGAATAATGATGATTGAACATGCTCAAAGACATGGAAATGATGGACAAACTGACTTAGCAGCACATGTTTCAATGTTTTTTTTCAAACTGTCAAATAATATGTCGATATGTGTCCCTCCTTTTTTTAACTTGTTTGTGTAGCATGATTGACATTATTTACTCGGATCTACAAGTGTTTTTTGTTACCGAATTCTTTTATCTTACTGTGACGGTGCAATTAACATGTCATGCAGGTAACGTCACAGTGGATATGATTTTAATTTTTTTAAGATTCACGCACTTTCCTCTTTTGGGGTCACCATCTGCTTACAATACAATTAGAAAATTTTCTAACCAAAATGAGGACTCAAGGATTGACGTTATCAAATGACGTCACAACAAATCTGCTTCTAAAAAAGCTTATTATATTCAAATTCTGACTTAAATAATTATAATTATAATTATAGATTGATTAAGAATTAACCGCCCTGTATAATGACCTAGTTTACTTGTTCATATTCCTTAGCATTTGACCCCTTTTCTCAATGCAAATTTTCCGCTCATTGTTTATATAAATATAGGGCAGTAGCTGGTAATGTAATGAGTGAAAAACTATGGATAAGAATTCAACAGGCAGGATTATGGAAGACAAAGAGGGTGGCGGAGGTGGTGGTGGAGAAGTGAAATACCGGGGAGTTAGGCGGCGGCCGTGGGGCAAATTCGCGGCGGAGATTCGGGATTCCAATAACCATGGAAACAGATTGTGGCTGGGGACATTTGTCACTGCAGAAGAAGCTGCAAGAGCATATGATCGTGCTGCTTATACAATGAAAGGTTCATTTGCAGTTCTTAACTTCCCCCATGAATATCCTTCCTTATCGACTTGTTCTTCATCGAATGTGGTTAAAAATAATGGGATTCCGAAAGAAGTGTTCGAATTCGAGTACTTGGATGACAAGTTGTTAGAGGATCTTCTTGAATTCGATGAGAAGAAGACTGAAAAATAGTCCATTTTTCACCCATTTTTCTTCTTGTTTGTTACTCTCTATTAGATAACCACTCTTTTCTTACAGCTTCATGTGCACTTTTTCACTTGTTCGGAGAAATTAAGGAAACAAATGTACTAGTCAAGGATACCGCTTTTACTTTGTGAAGCTGTCAGACGTATCTTTTCCATACAAGATAATGCATTCCTGTACAAAGCTGTTATGCCGCCATGGTGGGTTTGACACCCTTTGTAACAACACATTCACAATGGAGGAGCACTTTTTGGAATTTTTTATTCACACGAGTCTCACTCTCTTGTGAATGTATGTCAATTAGGGAGACAATTTTTTTCTAGTAAAAGAGCTTAATTCATGTATTTAATGGCAAATTTGTTGACTTTTTCTCTTTTTCTTTGGAGTAGACAATGTAATCTGAATCCAGAAGAGGCATACACAGCAGATGTAATGAGATCATCAATGATTGATCTTGCCTGTCTGGTGTTTTACTTTCTATTAAGAAATGATTAAGTTAGACATTATACTAAATTACTAATAATGTGTCAGTCCATGACATTTGATTATTATGTCACGCTAGTCGAAGACGATGAGAATGTACTATGAAAGGTCAAGCTTTAGTACCTTGTGGAAGAATTCAAACTTAAACCTTGAAGATGTGGAAAACTTTTTTGGATTGATGAGGACTTTTAAGGGTTTTGCCATTTTTGTCTTCTCGGAAGACTATCTTGGATCGATTGCATCGTCTTGGAACCTTGATTTGGACTTATTCAAGCTTGAGGTTCTATAGTAAAATATCAACATTAAAATGAATAGATCCGATCGCAATTTCAAATATGGAATTCAAAGGAATCAAATAGGAAATGATAGATCAATAGCTATTCCCGTGATCGAATTTGTAGATTCTTGCATATGAAGATTTCAAATGGGATTTTTTTTTTGGTATTCTTTTCTCAACATTTATATTGACAACAAACATGCTTTAGCTCCTGGAGCATTAAGAAAACTAACTCAAACCTTTGTACACTAGTTGATGTTCTTATGTTTATATGATATTGAATTTATCCCTTAACATGATTGAGCTTCATAATCGACCTACCCACCATTTTTCTTCTTGGACCTTTCACCTAATTGAGACTAAAGTTTTTTTATATCCTGTATCCATACTGGTTTTCCATGGTCTTATTAACTCCAATCGGCGTAGGAAACTTTATGAAGAGGTGGTAGACTCGAAGTGATCACCTTGAGAGTCTTGAAGGCAGGCTAGCCAATGATGTTTTAGTAGAACAATTAGATGCGTCTTACCACAAAAGGTTATGCTACTACAATTCAGTTTACAACAAGATTACACATTTACACCTTGTAGCATTTTACCATAGATTTTGAGATTTTCACCCTTCACATACTCAACTCACTCCAACAAATAATTCACCTCGACCTTATTATTCTATGTGATCTCATATGTTGATTTTGGTTCATTCAAATATCGTGATAGGTATATGCTACAATTAAAATATATATATATATATATATATTATGCTTTTGGGAAAACATTTATATCTATTGATTCGAAATTGAACTATAATTTTGGTAGCCGCATTTTAGTTCGACAATGCTTGATAGGTGACGGGATAACGTTCGAGCTTAATCCCTCAATTGCTCTCTCATGGTTTAAGCTTGCATTTTAAAGCTAGAGATAGTTGTCTAGACTTCAAGATTGGGAAATTTTAGTAGAATATTAGGTAGTAATAGTATTGTCAAATAATTGGATGTTTGCAGACCAATTCCCTTTTATATGACTCGAAATTATCCAAACGATGTGATCATTAATTATATTTAACACATGCCATTATTTTCAGCCACCCAAAACCTTAAATTATATATTCTATTTTGTCACAACTTCTGGTGACGTCACCATGCTGACACAATAAGAATGTCATTCTGGCTATTCACATTGAAAATAATTAAAATGATTTTTCAAATAAAGATCAATGAATCATTAGCCATATATATAATTTTTATACACCTACGCGGTTTCCTTTTTCTGGGGTCTCTATCTGCTTATATAATACACCAACGAATTAACATTATTCTAATTCATATCAAGATTTAGTTCACAATTATTGTGACTTGAAGAGTTATATTTTAAGATTATTTATAGGGTGTTTATGGACAAATTAGAAGCCAACCCACATGCATGAATTACGTACATTGTTTATTATTTAATTCATATTCATTTCATAAGGATTAATTATGTCAACGGTCACTAGAGTTTTGAGAAATTACACCATGGCCACACAAGTTATTTCATATAGTGATAGAAACTCAAGTTTCTAAATGATCACTTGATTAGAAATATTAAGATATCATGTGTCAACAGTGATCAAGATTATTGTAAATAAACATTGGTTTATAATACCATTTCCGTTGACTTCGTCTACCATATTGTTATAGAATTGATCTCCTACTCCCAGTCGACAAAATAAAAACTTTTTATTGTTGATGTTACAGAGAAAGTCGTACGTAACAGTTTAACGCCTTCTATAATATTGGAATGTGTAGTTTAAAGAATAATTTTGACTTTTGTACTGAATTTGTGTTTGACCAACCAAAGAAAATTTCTACTTCTTTTCTTTTTCCTTTAGAGAAACAAATGATTGACTAATGCAATGTGTAATCTTATGCCACAATGCATATGGAAGCTAATCGACGTCATTAAAATGAGATCATCCTTATTAATCTTGTCTTTGTCTGGTTTCCTTTTTGTTTTTTTATTAACAAAAAAGTTAATTTAGATATTATGGTAATAATAATAAATAAAAAATTTAGGTATAGGTCACCAGTGACGTTTGATCATTATGTTATGATGGATTTATTGATCAAGCTTCTTGTTTTGAAATAGTTATTGAATTTTTTTTTTAAATTTCAATTTAAACACTTTGTTAATTAGTGTCGTGACTAACGACCAATGTGAGTTATGATAAATGATTCGTTAATGCATTTCTTTTTATTTATTTTTTTAGAAAGTGCGTTTTGAAATTGGAATTAGTCCAACACGACATTATTTCGTTTTGTTCAATGATAAAAAAAAAAATAATAATAAATGTCCTAATTAACTAATTTTTTATGTCACTTATTTTTTTCATTTGTCACGTCAACAAAGTGACTAGAAAAAAGTAAAATCCAGCATTCGAGTTTTTTCCATGATAGTTCAAAAACACGAGAGATAAGGACGGACCTTTTCTTGAAAAACTACGGATCCGATACGAGTTGAAAATTGTGCAACATTGAATCCTATTACTTCGAATGGACACTTCCTTATAACTCACACGCTAAGACGAGCCTTGCCAACTAGACATGACTATGAGAATTAGAAAAGGCCAGTAAACAATAATTTATCTGACGATAAACCTTTCCTGGTATGTTCTACAAACTCCACTTAAAGCTCATCTTTATTTCGTTGACTAGACTTTACATCAAAGATCCTCCGTTAAATCCCGAAACCTCTTTAATTGATCCTAAATTGTTGAGACTTTTTTCCTGAAATTCCAATGTTCTTACATCATTAAGTGACATAATCATGGTGTAATTTCTTAGAAGTAGATTAAATTAATCATAGATTTTACTGCAAGCATCTTCTAATAACCAATATGCTGACGATGCAAATTGTTTGCATTAATTTCGTCTTAATTTCTTAATTAACAACTTGATGACTATTTGATGAGGCAATATGCTGACGATAGAAGAAAATGTAATCAAACATGGTTGCATTGAGGACTCCCACCTGATTCTCAACAGAAAATTCATAAATTAAGTAATGGTTATAGATAACCCTAAAAACTTTAGGGCACAAGTGCTCGATCGCGAGAATGTTTGTTTAATGTCCGATGATATTCTGACCTAAACTATGTAACGATGACGTCTATCTTGATCCTTGTCAATTGCGCTTAACATGTCTAAATTGAATTCTTGAATTAAAAGTGTAAAATATAGAAGGGTTCAACAAGAAAAGTCTTGCACGAGAAAGATTATGTTACATCATCTTTTATATTCTCAAACATGATTAACGCCGAATATACATTATTAAAACTCTAATACACTAACATGACATCAATTAATCAAATATTTAAATACAAAATTATAGATATAATTTTCAATAAAAGTATATATTGAAAGAATCTTCTTCAGAACATGAACTACTACTGTAGTTGTTGACTTTTCAGAAATGATTTAGTCAAAACAAAACTTATATGTATAAAATTGGTTAGCATTATTTTAATTTTCATTAGCGAATTATTTGATGATGTCACCTTGCTTACTAGGGAAGGAATTATGTAATCAACAAATTTTAGAATTGTTCCTTCTTCTTCTTCGATCCTTTCCATTTGCTCACTGTATTTCATATTCCATGCATAAAAAAGCACCACCCGTCCATGGCTTTCTGAGCTTCGATCGATTGGCAAGATTAAAACGGGATCTTCAAAAAGCGAAGGACAAAAAAAAGGGGATGTAGAGGTCAGCTATGAGGTTATTACCCAATTTTGTACAACGGTGTTTCAACATATTTGACGATGAATATGAAACTTATATTAATTCTAGTTATATCCCAATTATAATATCCACCAAACACCAAAATTGTATCACGAAAATAGTAGGCACCAAATCAAAAACATAATAGTCACAAAACTATAATCGTCACAAAACATGACCTTATTACATAAATTACAGGTCAAAAATTCCATTAAGTAACATAGGACTGGAATTCAAATAAAATTTCCTCAACAATTTGGGGAAAAAAAAAAAAAATCGATGTCACACAATTCAGCTGAGTCACTACATAAGTTTTTTATAGTCAAAATTATATGAATTCACCACATTAAGAGTAACAATTACTTCTCTCTTTTTTGTCCACAAGGTCACATGGTCATTAATTCAATTTCCGTACGTGGCGACTTCATGTTGTTCATTATCAAAATAATCGCGGAAGTATGTTCTATAGGGATTTTAATTGGATGGAGAGAGTCCGTTGTGATCAATTAATGTAATTTTATATTAATAAAACTGTTTTTAATGCGACTAATTCTAGGATTTTCCCAAATTTTGAATACTGGCATGATTTTTCATTTTTCCATTTACTTTATGGGAAATTATAATAATTCAAGTGCTTGAAGATTAAAATTCAAAAATCAGGAACCAAGTTTTATTATTCAAAAATCAGGTAATATACTAAAACTCTAACCCTAATTTATCACTCTCAAATCCCTCTCTCTCTCTCTGCGTGGAGAATTGGCGTCAGGACATTTGGGATCCGTCCTCGTCCATCACCTTCTTCAAAGAGGCTACGTAGTTCACGCCGCCGTGCACAACTTCATTTTCACCTCTCCTGCATTTTCTCGCCCACACGATGGCGACGGCGTGGTGGTGGGGATAGTGTATGGTGGGTTCGAATCTGGTTGGTGGTGATGGTAATAGTGTGTGGTTGGATGCTGTGGTGATGGCGGCGGCGGGGTGAGAGTTGTCAAAAGTGGTTGAAGTAGTAGTGTCGTGGCATGTGACCAAGTATTTGGACAAAGTATTTAAATGTGATCTAAAAATTTGACAATATGTGACTGAAAAATAATTTGTGACCAACAAATTTGAAAATATGTAACCAATGAAATTAAATGCGACTCATAATTTTTTGAATTTGTGACCTCGAAATCATTAGTGACTAATTAATTTGATAATATGTGACCAATAAATAAATTGTGACCTATAATTATGTATATGTAACTATTAATTGTATAATTGTGACCTAATTAATAAATATTTTTAATTAATTACCTAATACCTGAATTTTGAATTGTTAAACTATCTAATTAACTTTTGAATTGGTGTAAACCATATACCTTAAATATGAATTTTTTTCCTTATTTTATTCTCTTTCGTTGGACTGTATGGCCCACTATTGTTTGATCCAGCCCACGAAGGCTAACATGACAAAAGGCTGTGGGAGTTTGGTGAAGAAAAAGAAAAAAAAAACTGAGGGGTTAGGGTCGTATTTCACGGTGTGATTTTTTTTGTTAAGTCTTGGAAATTATTTGAGGTGAGGTTGTTCTTTTCTTTGATGTTAACATAGTACTTTAATTACCGTAAAATTCACATACGTCCCAACTCTTTGTTTGAGTTCTTTTGAGTGCTTTAATTCATTTCCATAGTGAATTGTTACTAGCTAATCCAGCTACAAAAGTTTGACAGTTTACTATTTTAAACCACGTCATTTTGTTGTAAATTTATCGGTAGAATACTCATGCACGGGTATAAAGTTTGCAACTATTTCTTTTCTTTTTATTCGTTAGTAACTTGTGATTTTATATACTATTATTGACAAATTTTATCGTCTGTCAATAAAATTCATTAATAATTTATCTTATTCTTAACGTCATGTGTTCTCGTTTGAAACAACTTACGAATTTTCATTTATACAATATGATCCTACAATTTAAGAATGGTAATATAATCCAGCGACTAGCGCATCTTCAATTTTCACCGTTAACATCGTACACATGTATAATATACTTACACCATGATGAAGAAGATTTTAACTTATTTCTTTTGCTTAACATGGTCCATTATTGTCTATAACACCCTATCAAACAAATCATTAATTTCTAATTTATATAAATATAATATCTGTAATTTTGTTACACTTCGAGATGGAAAATGATAAATGTACACTCAAGTTTGTACACTTCCCTTACATGAGGTGCACGATTAATAAAATAATTGTGGCTCCCCTATTACGAGGGGATAGGTGGGGCCAAGTACACAGGGTGTACGTCTAGCAAAACCCATTCGAGATTCTAATTATATATTTTAAGTGCAAATTGTTGTGGTACATTCTGGATTCTCCATGAAATTCATATACTAAAAGATCCTAAGTTGCTCCACGTGGCTACACGATATGCCAAAGGAAAAAAAAAAAAAAATAACTATTGAACAAAACCATACTAATTTTCAGCTTAAAGGGATCCGTAAATGGAATTATTATTATTATTATTATTATTATTTATACTACTTGTACATTCAAAATGATATATAAAGAATTACATAAAATGACGTGGAAAGAAAACATTAGATGAAAAAAGTTAACTGTATTTTAAACTTGCAAATGATAGAGTGACATGTAATATTTTGTAATCCTTTATATAAATCTATACACGGAGCAAGAATTTTTTATTTTTTTTTAAATATATATTTCTGTTAATAACTATGGACGCCCTGTCACGCCCACAACACCATTTACAACTATCCATTTTCATTCAATACAGATATTTTTTTATCCGTTTCCTTAAAATTTCTACTTGTTAAACTTTTTCGAATTCTTTGCATTGCTTACGCATTCAAGAATCCCCTCACTTCTTCCCTGACGATCCCTTTTCTCACCACTAACTGATCGGTAGACCTACCCCTCTTGTTCGATGAACTAGTATTATCCTCCATCTTTAGCCAACGATACCCGGATTTCGCAAAATTGGACTTGAAAACATGATTATGATATTGCGCCTTGTTATAAATATTCTGCTGTTACCTTGAACAATTAAGCATTGATGATCCCATGGCAGTGCAAGAAGAAGTACAAAGAAACTAGGTGCCTCTGATAAAATAAAGGGTTTTATGCACAAACTTTGAAAGGAAAATTTAAAAACAAATGAAAATCTCAAATTTGGATTATCCCATTGGAAAATAATTCTAAGAACTCTTTGCCTTTTATTTTTACTTGAAAAATTAAATGAATTCAAACCAGTCTTCCACAATAAATTTGATCTTTTCTTTTTCTGTTTCTCTCTTCACTTGTGTTTCTCAAGAAGATCTTCCAGCAGCTTATTATCCAAATATTCAAACTCGATTACCTGTTCATCGTGCCCTTTCGACGATCCCTCCACTGCTAAGTTCCTATCACGAGGAGGAGCTGATGAAGACGAAGATGAAGAAGACGATGAATGACTAATAGATGGAGGCAGGCCTGCACTTCTATAATGGTCATCGTTTGGAAAGTTGAGAATTGCTTGATGACCCCTCAAAGCATATGCAGCTCTATCATATGCCCTTGCAGCCTCTTCTGCCGTCTCGAACGTACCTAGCCACAAACGAGCGCCATTTCTGTTCGGATCGCGTATTTCAGCCGCGTATTTCCCCCACGGCCTTCTGCGAATGCCACGATATTTTACTTCTTTCTGCCCCCTATGGTCTTCCATATTTAGTCTCAATATCCTAATGTGAGTTCAAAATTGGTGACTGAGATAGAGAAGTTATGGATGATTATATATATATATAAACACGAGAGGTGAAAAGTATTAGGTCATAATTGACGGTTGGAATTTGTTCAAGAATGACAGTCAGAATCTTTCTTGGCTAAAGGCAAAGTAAAATCACAAATTTGCATGTTTTGAACCCTAATGTTGTACCACGAATAATCTCCAAATATTCATTTTCATGTCAGCTATTCAATAATCAATACTATCGAGCTAAAAGCCATATTTAGGTAAGCAATATGCCAAGACATCCTAATGTGTTCCAAGGAGCTTAGACTTGGAAGCCAAACTTATCACGTACTCTTTAGCTCCACAAGATTTGCTACTAGGAGGGAAGCTCGCCTAACTTTCAAAATAGGGCATGGTGCGCATAAGAATTCAAGATTTGACAACTTCGGGGTGGTGTGTCTATGAAGTTGAGATATAGATTTTTAGATAAAATGGCATCCATTAATAAGAGAGTTTTGAGTTTTGCTAATATTTTATCCATAATTTTTCGTATATTTCATTGAACCAATTTCAGCATTGTAGTGGAATCGATCACCCTAACAACAGAAATGTGACAGATGATGATGTTTTTAATGCAAATTAAGTAGATTTTAAGAAATAAGAAATTAGAGAGCCTTTTTGCTTTCTTTCTCCACTTAATGGAGGCAAGGCTTAGTGGAAGGAAGAGAATTAGCCTAGGGCACGACAAATGGTAAGCGTATTGGAATATTACAACAACAATAGAATTCAACTTCAATGTCTTGAAACAAAACTTTCAAAGTGTTCGAAAATATTATACATACCGGACTTCAAATCTTAAGAATGAGTGATAAAAAGTAAATAAATAAAAGTAATTTTGTAGCTCAAGATTTCAGTTTGTCGACACTGCTCATCTAACATTAAAAATTATTTGTTTAAGCACAAGCTTTTACATACTTCTCTTTTTTTTAAAAAAGAAAATATTGGTTGGTGATGACATATATAAATCATTATCGGTGATCATCTTTGACCAATTAGAGTCTGTTTAATAGGGATTAAAATCATATTAAAATTGAAAAATTAGCTGTTATTATTGACTTTTATTAGACAAGTGGGACACAATAACGGTCATACTTTCAATTTTAATCATTATCGAATGGGACCTTAATATAGTTTATTTAAAACAAAAAAGTATTTTTTTTTTTTTCGCATCACCATTAGGTTTGGCCTCTATTATTTATTACAATTATCGTACTGTAACAGGTGTTTTTAGTGTTTTCGATGTATAAATTAATTTTTCAGGATGTTTACCGTTGATGGTAAAAATTGGATTAAACGATTTTCAAAATATGTTACTCTTTCTAGCCGCATAATTTTGTTATTTTGAATAAACAAATAAGTCAATTGGTTCGAATTTTCTCAGGTTTTACTTGAATGGTAATTGACCGTGTCCAACAGTATCCATTTTCTTCTCTTCATTATTCAACCTCCACAACCTTGTGTCGTTGCCGAGTCAGCATGTTTAGTAAGCCTCTGCACCTGGACAATGTCTATTCTTTCTTGCCACGTCATTTTAATACAGACCACGTCACATTCCATTGGAATTTATTTTTTCAGACATCATTTGTTTTTGCTTATGTGACATGTTTTTAAAGTCCAATTGTATGTAGTGTCGTGTAACAAATACTTAATGAATGAATTTAACAACTGAGTGTGTTCGGTATAGTTCAAAATCCAATAAAAATTGAAAATATAGCTGTTATTGGGTCTCACTCGTCTAATAAAACACTATACCAAAAATAGCTTTTGCAACACATAAAAGATAACATTCGGTAGTTAAATGTTGTTAAATGTGTCTATCGCAATATTTTAATACGTGAATGTTGTCATTGCTTAACAAAATTGAGTTTTGGCAACATTTTTCAAGTGAATGTTGTTAATGTTACTTTTTTGCAACGTTTTTTTAGTGTTGCGAAATTTCTTCAAGACAACTTTTCGCAACGTTTTTTAAACGTTGTAAAATGAGTCTTTCGCAACCTTTTTTTTTTAAACGTTGCAAAAAAGACGTGCAGTTTTATGTTTATTTAGCTCTAACTTTTCCTCCTCCTCCTGTTGTCTCCGTCTCTCCTCTCTCCCCCCGGTCATCCGCCGCTGTCGTAGCTGGCGCTCGGAAGTAGCCAACAGGTTTAGCCAAATCCCTCGATTTTTTTGAGCTCCTTGTGCCTCGCCCGACAGTTCCACGGTTTCTCGTCTGCCTCACTTGTGTTAGGAAGAACAAAAAATGCAGTAGAAAAAGAATCTGGGCAGATTTGCAGCTATAAAAAATGCACAATCTCTTCGAAAAAATTATATGTTCTCTGCAACAAGTACTATGCTTGTTATCATCTGGAAACCCAAAGATTCTCAAGAAAAAGTCAAGTTTCTAGCTCCACTTCATTCAATCATCGAACCCTCAACTATTTTCCACCTATTTTCTTCTGGGTTCACCTGAGATGCGGTCAAAGCCAATCCCAGTTCATGAACTCAACAAAAACATTTCTCAAAATGGCACACTCACTGAGCCAAGAAAGGGGCTTGGCCTCATCTGCCTCAACAGTGAGCCAGAAGTCTCTACAGAGAGCGAATCACATGATGAATTTTCTTCTAATGTTGAAAAGGTGTATAGAATCTTGAGAAAATTCCATTCTAGCGTCCCAAAAATGGAACTTACTCTACATGAATCTAGTGTGGTGGTAAGGTATGGCCTAACTGAATGTGTGCTTAATCGCTGTGGAGATGCAGGGAATTTAGGATACAGATACTCTGTGTGGTTTTTGTATTTTATATTGGTGATTTGGGCAAATAGTTCGAGGTATTTGCAGGTGTTCGGTGCTTTAGGGAAGGAATTTTGATATATGTTTATAAATTGTTTTATTAACTTTTATGGGTTTAATAGTTATGAGGCAATCTTTTAGTTAGTCAATTATGTTTCAAGAGGTTCCATGTTGAACAAGATTAGGTTCAGGTAATTAATGGGGAAAAAAAATGAAATGATGTCAATGTAGGAGAAGAAATACTGCCTAGGGGTTTTTTCCATTAATGAATTTGTTTTCTATGGCAGAATTCATGCCAACTCTAATGGTGCAAAGTGAATTCTAAACTTGGGAAGCGCTTATAAATCACCTTAAGTTTGAAACTCTTCTATGAAGGGGGTTGAAAGGAATTTATGTGCCAGGGAATTAGTTAAATAAGTTCAATAGCACTTTATCTAGTTTACCCAGTTATATTATTATGTCTATATTCTTGATTCTCACCTTTTTAACTCTCAAAATTGAGAAGTTACTGAGCTATTCCTTGAGACTGTAAGGAATATGAAGAAGTGAACTGGAATGAGCAAGAAACCTGTCAGATTTAGAGGCCTTGATACTAGAGATCATATGGTTATGAGGGTTGTCCAAGGGAGATAATATGGCTATGAGTGGGGATATTGGTAGTCTATATAAACTTGTGACTTCTTATGTAGCAGAGCTATTAATTTGTTTGACTTTTCCATTGGACATGGGAACAGGGTCAGGTCCTTGATGTTCAGGATTAAGATGACATTAGTTAGCTACTTGTTTTTTCCATCAATAAATTTGTTTTCCATGGCAGAATTCATGTCTACTCTAATGGTGCAATGTGAGTTCTGAACTTAGGAGGGTGTTGCAGGATTTTGAGGTCCAGAAATCTCCTTCTATATAAGATGGTGTCCTCACCACTTCAAACAACTCTTCCCTTAATTTATCCCCAAATTGAAATACCTTTACTAACGATCTAATCAAGTGGCTGTTTGATTTTTGTTCTGACACTTTAGCTTTATAAAGAATTCCCTTTTTAATTGCATAATTTTTTTTATTATTTAACCATTAGGCTTTGAAGTTGAGTAATGACCTTCATCTCTGAAAGATATTTGTTTCACACCAGGGGCGGACCCACATGGGGTCATGTGGGGTCAGATGATCCCACAAATCTGACCCCACAAAAAAAATTTGAGTTTTTTGTTTTATGTTTTTTAAATCACACATTTTTCAATAAAATAATATTTTTCATCACATCAATAATTTTTTCTTACTTTTTAACCACATGTTTTCTATTATATTACTATTTAAAATACATTCTTTCCTCAATAATATTCATCAAACACACTAATATGGTTGCATTGATTCTTCTAGTAAACGTAAAGATGGTTAAAAATGAAAAAAAAAAAAAAAAAAGATTCATATAATCAATTATGAATTCTTTAAAAGTGAAATTTAATTAGCTTTTTTTCCCCTTGCCTAGCAATATTTTGTGACATTTATATGACTTAAAAATATGGGTGGCAATATTCTTGAAACTCTCATATGAAGCAGACAACACGTTCTTAAAATACTTAGCCCACTTGCCAAAGTGTCAATTTCGATGTGTTGGAATGTTCCACAGTATTTATCGAGTTGTTTGAATGGATTCTTGTTAGCTTTTAATAATACAGAATAAATATTCTCGTTTGTATCAAATTTATGGTCCAATTTGATAGTCCATGTCCCAAATTATCAATGTTCTCCAAAATAATTGAAGCGTCCAGGAAAGAGTGTTGTCGCCTGCTTTCATTGAATATACATTATAAAATGCATTCATTAATTGAGCATAATTGGATATGCTTAAAAAAAATTACTTTTTGTGTAACATTTTATTTCTAAACATGTATGAATATGTTACTTTTTTCTTTTGAGTAGAAAAATATTGCTTGTTTCGACTTTTATTATACATCAAAGAAAATAATTTACTTTTGAAAAAAAAAATCAATAATTTACTTATCAGTAAATTCACTTATAAAAAACTTGTTATGCTTATCCAAGCGCATGGATTATAAATTACTTATAAATCGCGTTGTTGAATGTTGATTAGTGACATCCACATACACCCGCTCTGGATTTTGTTGGTCCCACCAAATTTTGCATAAAGTCGACCTTGTCAATTTGGCTTAAATAATTGTTTTTTTTTTAAAGGAAGATTTATAATTAATTATTCGAGGACTTTCATTTTCAAACCTCCCTTAATTCAAACCTCCTTTAATTGAACGACCAATTTCTAAGTTGTACGTGTCTCTATTTTTTATGATCGCCAATTAATAAAAGAACAACTTGTCAATCTCACACGGGGAGTGAAATTGTGGAAGGTTTCAACCCTTTTGATCTAGGAGGAATCGGTAGTGAACATTTTCTTTTTTACAAATCGTAATTTAATTTTCAAGTCGAAGTTTTATGATGAATAATAATCACTAGCAAGTTGGGTCATTGACCAAAAAATTGTTAATCCTTCAAATTGAAAATTAATATTTGGGAAAATTACATAATTCCAAGGGTTTGAAGATTGGAATTCAAAAATTAGGGACCAAATTTTATTTTTTAAAAATCAGATGATATATAAAAACATAACCCTAATTTTTCACTCAATACCCCCTCCATTCTCTCTCTCTCTCTCTCTCTCTCTCTCTCTCTCGTGTCCTCTCGTCTGCCCTTCCCTCCCTCTCTGTAAATCGCCCACTGTCGCAGACCACCAGCCACATCAACAATCGTCGGTGTCGATGCTACTATAATGAAGAGGTGGTGCTATTGTAATGAAGAGGCAAATCATATCCACCGCGATGCAGATCCACCCACTCAGGCGAGTTGCTATAATGAAGAGGAGAAGGAGATCCACCCACTCCATCAGGCCGACGCCGCTATGGTGCTGTTGTAATGAAGAGGCGAAGCAGAAACAGCATTAGGGTGGTGGGTTTTAATGGTGTTTTGTGCGTAGTGGTGATGGTGTTTATGTGGTGGCCATTTTTTGGTGATAGATCTGGCGGGTGTGTAGTGGTGCAGTGTGGTGTTGTTTTGAGGGCGACAGTGGTGGTGAATGGTGTTTTGGCGGTGGTGTCCTCTCTCTCTAAACGGCAGTGTTGACGCTGTTGTGAACGATGATGCGCCAATTGATGCCGGAAACAGCTCACGGCGCAGTGGTAGTTCATTGTCGCTGCAGTGGCAGTCCGTGCGCGACAGTTCATCGCCATTGTGCACGGTGCTGTGGCGCGATGGTTGGCTTAGGCATGGTGCTGTGACTTACGTGACCATAAAATGTGACCTGTTAAATTCCAATAAACTGTAACTTACGTGATTCATAGATAAAATGTGATGTGCAATTTAAATAATATGTGACTTCGAAATAATATATGACCTACAAAATTTTTAATCTGTGATCTCGAAATAATATGTGACTTACAAAATTTTTGATCTGTGACCACGAAATAACATGTGACGAATTAATTTGACTATATGTGACTAGTAAATAAATATGTAACTTATAATTATGAATTTGTGACCATTAATTACAAAATGTGATTTTATTATCTTTATTTAATAAATATTTTTAATTAATTAAATTCATACCTGATTTTGAATTTTCAAACTATTTACCTTACTTTTGAATTGAAGTAAAGAATACACATTATATATGAATTTTTCCCTTAATATTTTGTTTACGGCTTTATACATAAATTAGAAAGCTTATCAGGCTGATTAAGTCACAGATATTGTTAAATTATTGTGGCTTAATCCATCATCAAATTGTTAATTGAAAATTAAGTCCCATAATTAGGGCACTCGGAAGTAATAAAGAAGTCGAAGGTGATGAGGATGAGGATGTGTCTTGTTTGACGAGACTTCTGCTTCTACTTTTTATGTAAGAGTTTTTTCGAAAAAATTATCTAGATCAACTTCCTCTAAAAACAATCGTAACTTTACAAAAACTTCCAGAAAATCGTCCAAATAGATTCAAAAGCAAGTTCTTGAGCTCTGAAGAAGTGAATTTTTTATTTTACACAAGTCTTGTCAAATGCGCCTGAAAACTAGCTTTTAACATGTCTCATCAGATCGTACAAAAGAGATCGACATAGAAGAATTAGAAGTCTTGAAAACTTCTGGGGAAAAAACACAATGCAAGGGAATTGATAAATTATCGATAAAGGGATTTACATCTACAAATAACTTGAAGAGTTATTCAATTTATTAAATAGTCTATATTAATTTTGAAGATCCAACGGGTAGGTGTAGACATGTGATACTAATTAGTCCTTATTCATGTGAAGCTTGGAATTTGAAAATTTGCAAGACTGGTAGGTAATACGTGTGACATTTCACATTTAATTTATCGACGTGATTAAGGATAAGTTTGGTAAACAATTTAAAAGTATTAAGAAGTTAATTTGAACATATATAAAAGAAGTTGAGCCGTGTAACTTTTTCAAGAAATTCTTCTACAAGAAGCTAATATAGAGATAGAAACAAACAGATCCTAAATTTACCAAGATTGTCCATCAATAAATTAAAAAAAAAAAAAAAAAATCATAAGAAGATTGGACTAAGATTGTTGGATTGGGATTGACCAGTCACTAAAGGAATTACATTAAAGTGATGAAGATTAGTAATGATTTTATACCAATACAAGAAATGACCAAATACCATGAATCTGTTGGCATCAAATCCATGCAGGTTTTGGATAATAGTCCATTGATCATCCAGATATTGAAGATGAATTAGTGGGGACCACATTTTATTGTGCACGAGGCAACTGCTAATTGGTCACACAACAGCATTATTTACAATTATTAAATTAAATAAAGATATTCTCATGCAATATTTAATTTATAGATAAAAAAAATTAAATAATATAACTGATAGTAATAAATATCTAGAAATTCAAAATTGGTGTATATTTTTGACGATCGTTAAACAAATTAAAATTCTTTAGAAAGACAACAACAACAAAAAAAAACTCGATTTCCGACTAGGGGGTAAATATCGATATACTCTGTACTTTACTAGACGTGGCATATTTCAAATCTATTTTTTCATTTGTATTAATTTTATCAACACACACACACACACTATATTTTGACATGGATTTCCCTAAGTTTTTTTCACTATTCCAAAGAAAAAAAAAAGGAAAAGGAAAAGTCTCATGTTTGCAACTTGCGCTCGCGCACACACGACCATCTTCAAACCTCCAAAAATGACCAATTATAGCACTTAATTGGTGACATTTAAATTATTTGTGGACCTATTTTATGTGAATATTAATAATAGTTCAAATAATGCCACAACTTGTGAATTTCGTCATCAAACTATTGACTCCTTTTTGTGAAAACTTTCAAATCTATCCACAAAATTCAAAGGACTGGACCGAGACTAGAAATCTTACGAATTAGGGGGACTGAATCTGGATCATTTTTTTGTTTTAACTTTTTATACGAAAAGGACCTTTAAAATTGAAGCTCTCCCAATTGTCTCGTGTATTTGACCGGAATTATGAAAATAATGTTACACATGAATCTTATTCTTTATTCTGCAATAGTAGAATTTTTTCCTTCTTTAACTTATTTTGAAGAATATTCTCATGTTAAATGAAAATTTTGTTAGCCTCATTTTTTAGGCTCTAGAATAAGGTGCCACGTATCAAGCCAACGTAAACGAAAAGTCAAATAAAGATCATATGAGGTCAAAATATGAAGAAATTAAAACAAAACCGAGGCTCCTCAAGTATCTAGTTGAGGTGCCTAAAGAGGTGCAACCGAGGTTCCCCAAATGGCTAGTCGAAGTGCCTAAAACCGAAGTCTTCGCACCTCAAGGCCGAAGTCCATGCCGAGGCACTGACTCTCTGAGGCTCTCAACTCATCTGAAGTTCATGAAGTTGACGTTGTCTCTTGTAATAGATTTGGAGATCTTTTAGAAGGGATTGATGTGACGTATGTAATAAAATTTTGTCAGTATGTCAGCCTATTATATAGAGTGGTTGACCCTATATTAATGTATTAGTTGTATGAATGGACAATGATGTGACGTCCTAACAGAGGAGATGGGGTCACGTGGTTCTGATCCAATGGTCACCACATCGGCCAATAAAAACATAAATAGTCTCTCTTTGTATAGAAAATGGGTTGTGATCTTTGTAATCAAACAATTATACACAAAATACCTTCATTCTCGTGAAATACACAAATTGAAGAAGATTTACATACTTTGTTATTTACATATTTTGCAAACACAATGACAAATATATCAAGATTCCATCACAAAAATACCATTTTATTATATCTATCATTCCACATATTCCACTACAAATAAGAGATTTATTCTTGATTATCTTGGTTTGATGATCATTGATAGTGTGATTGCCTTCAAATCATACCGTCGAAGTCCGAACATTTTTGTCTCTCGTCGGAAAGTGCCTCCCGCGTCCATTCTAGTAAAACTACCGCTTCCATTCTGGTAGAAACGCGTCGGATCCGTACGACGTGGCAAGAGTGGATCCGGTATCTGTTGAGTCCATTTTTTAGGGTCAACAAATTTCATAACTTATAAAATAGTGTAATTTCATAACATATTTTGCTATGATCTTGGACACTTGAAGTAGCGATTTATCAATTTTAGTTTGATGCTTAAGTTAAATGGGTATTAATATCGAAATTCGGATAAAGTTTTAGCAAAACATTCAAACAATATTTACAAGTCTGTCGCGTTACACTTAGAGAGTGTGTTTAGTAGAGATTAAAATTGAAAAATTAGTCGTTATTGTTGACTTTTATTAGACGAATGATATCCAATAATGGTTGTATTTTCAATTTTAATTGGATTAAAATCTATATCGAACACGCCCTTAGAAAGTTTGAGACGATAATTAGCTAACTATAATAAGTTATTTCATGTATAAAAACTGCAATATTTACAAAACTAATAAACATTTTTTTTTATTTCTTTAACCTTAATTACGACAACAAATAAAGTAAAATTTCTGCAAAAATTTAAATCGTACGTCAGCAAATGATCAATTCATTTTTGGATTGACTCCGCCGCCGTGCGTCATCACAATAGTTTGACTCACGTGACAAAATTAATTTCACGTGGGTCCCACATTAATAAATTAATGTCGTTAACTAACTATCTAAAACATCCCTCCTTGCCACAAATTTTAACCTTTCACTCTCATAATTTAATTAATAAACTTATTAATTTCGTTAATATTTTTTAGATTAAATTCATTTTCCACCAGTATATAAAGGGCTGTTTGTCCGAAAGTATTGTCAAACAAGCAAGAAAATTTAAAGCAGAATCTTGGAATGGATTTTTACACGGATTCTTCATTCTTTCAATCCCAAAATCAAATTCTCATCTCACAAAACTCGCCGGAATATTACTTAGAATCGTGTGATAATTTTCTTTTCGATCAAAATTTGCTTCCATTTAACGTCAACGATTCCGAAGAAATGCTCCTTTTTGGTGTGCTAGCAGATGGCGGCGCCACCGTAAGGGGCTCGTCGGAATCCAACTCCGCCGCCGGAAGTTGTAAAGAGGAAGAAGTCACCTCGAATGTGAAAAAAGTACCGGAGAAGGAAAAATCATACAGAGGTGTGAGACGGCGGCCTTGGGGGAAATACGCTGCAGAGATTAGGGATTCAACTAGGAATGGAGTCAGGGTTTGGATTGGAACGTTTGATTCCGCAGAGGCCGCCGCCTTGGCGTATGATCAAGCGGCGTTTTCGATGAGGGGTGCGGCGGCGGCGCTCAATTTTCCGGTGGAGAGAGTGAAGGAATCACTTCAAGAAATGAAATACAGATTTGAAGAAGGGTGTTCTCCTGTGCTTGCATTGAAGAAAAGGCATTCAATGAGGAAAAATTCAGGGATTAAAAAGAAGAAAATTGAAGAATCCAAGGCAGAAAATTTGTTGGTTTTAGAGGATTTGGGTGTTGAATATTTGGAGGCACTTTTGAGTTCTTCACCATCGTCGTCAACGTCAGTGTGTGCTGAAGTTTGGTGATTCATCTGCAAATTCTAAATTTCTTCTTTCATTTCTTGATGATTTCAGTTCTTTTAAGCAGCAGCACATTTGTTGAATTTGATTGTATCATCGAGAACGAAATTTAAATGATAAACCTATCATAATTTTCAGATAATCGAGTTGAGTAATCTTTTGATGCCAAGAAAAGTTGTCAGCACGTTCGAACTCGTGCTAAAAACAAAATGATGCAGAAATCGAATGTGTCTTCCCTTTAGTAATTTAAATTTTCAGACAAAAGTGTGACATTGTTTGAGCGAAGAATGTATTCTGGAATAGTAGATTGATGGAGAATGTGTGGTTGAAAAGAAGGAAAAGTTATTGATGTGATGAAAAATATTATTGTATTGAAAAACGTATGATTGAAAATGATTAGAAAAATGAAAATGAAAATTTTAATGTGTACCAAATAATTGCTTACTAAAGAGTAACCTTATTAATCTGTGTATCGCGGAGATTAAAGTCATTTTTTTAGCAAATTTTGATAAATTACATGGTTGAAATGTTGTGAATCACATGAAATATGTAGTTAAAATTAATTGTTGAATTTGACTCTAATAAAAAATTTAATTTTAATTTTTATCGAATAGAGGCTTGATACCAAAGATATTAAAACACCAATCTAGGACATTAAAATATATATATATATATATATATATATATATATATATATATATACACACACACACACACTTAGTTAAATGGGTCATATAATATTATATTTAATATTTGTTTGTGGAGTTGGTTATGTTCATGAAAAAAAAAAATTAAAAAAATGCATAATATTGTACTCAACTTCATTATTTTTCATTGGTTTGGAAAATTTTATATGATGGGAAGTGACACCCAATAGCGAAGACATTCATCACGGTGGGGTTTGCTTTACAAGTTGCACAAAGTTGAAAATGAAGGGATATCAAAAAGTCAGCACCATACATTAATATTGCAATTTGATTTTATTTATGACACATAAGACAAAATCATATTTATTTAAGAAGAGGAAAACAAAGAAAAAAAAAAGGATAATTATGTCACATAACAAGGAAAAAAAAAAAAGAAGAATAAAAAAAAATGGTGTTGGTCGATCGCATTGGAGGAATCTTCTTATCCTCTCTATAAGTTAGAAATATATATAAATATATTCACATAATTTTCAATATTTACTTTAGGGTTTTAGATGTGGAGTTCACCAACTTTGATGCATAAGAAAATTAACGTCAAACCTCTCTCTGCATCGAATTATGTATATAAAGTGGACATATTTGGTGTCAAGGATGGTCAATTGAACACTTTAACATTTTTATTTAAAATGTTAAACTGAATTGATGTAAAAGTTTTAAGTTTTAATCTAGAGATGATATTTTTTAGCATACAATTGGGCTCGTGAAGTTGTGAACTTTTCTTAAGATCTAAACTACATGGGTTGGGCCAATTCAATTCATAATCTTTGGCAAACTACACTTTGAAAGGCCCAAAATGAGGTTAAAAAATAAATAATTTTTATTTTGGGACCCCTTTTTTTAATAATTTTGTATTGATGCGAAAACAACTTTTGTTGCACAACTTAGTGTAAATTATATTTCGATTAGAAGGTCTTGGATGGAGCTACTTTATCAAACCATAATAGACCAATTAGTTTGAACACTTTCAATGTTATTAGAATGCATACGAGAGTTTTTCCTATATGGATTCTCGATATATTTCATAGATATTTAAAGGTATTTGTTTAACCTTCTTCTAAATGCTCCACTCTGGCTGAGAGTTCAAGCTAGCAAATTTGTTTCAAGTGCATCGATTGTCCAAATTTTGGGTTAAAATCCATAGAGAGTAGAGTTTGAAGATGGAAGAAGTGAAAGTTTTGCATAACTTTCATTCGAATGGTTGTTGATGAAATAAACATATAGGACAAGTTTGGCATGTTGTATTGGATTAGGGAGATAGGATTATGGGGATAGGATTACGAATAAATGGATTGGGATGGATTATAATTTATGAAGACTGGGAAGACCTTATGTTGGGAGGAGAACAATTAATCAGCTCAAACATTCAAGAATAACATATGCAAGAATTCGTAAAATAGAGCTGAAAATATAAACTGTAAAGCACCGAAACTAAAATGCAAGGAAGAACAGAAACATAGCTTTTATTCACTGTCGAACGTAGCCCACAAGCTACACGTTAATGTTCACGCTTCAATCTCAGAAGGCAACCACTGTACAAACTTGAATCAAACCCTAAAGTAAAGATTACTAAGGATAACACTCAGTCAATGCTGTTTATTACACAAAATAAGATATCTCTCTTCACTATACACGGTTCACACAAGCACCTACACTCAAACACAATGAAATCACTAAAGATTGCAACAATGAGTGAAGAAATTAAAAATCAAATGAGGAGATTTGATTTCAACAGAGAAGGAGAAGAGAGAACTCGAAGAGAGAGAGAGAGAGAGAGAGAGAGAGAGAGAGAGAGTAAGGGAATGGAAGAATCTCAAAGAAGTGTGAAGTCTTAAACCCTAGTACCCGTTTTAAGTGAGTCACACAACAGTCACCCATCCAACAGTGTTGGAGGCGACACGTGGTGACATCATTGGCGTCCAAAAAACAAATAAGGAAAAACACGGTTTAAGCATTCATTCCCAAAAACACGTTTCTGCACCAATTTTAGATACCAACGAAGTTTGGGCTGGGCTTCAATTCCAGCTGGGCCAATTTAATTTTGGCCCAATGGTCATAGCATCATTGTGCCATTTTTCCCTTCACCTTATTTGATGGGCCATTTCTCGATTGTATCCATCGTCTCTAACAGTGAACTACAAATCACACAATTCATTATTATGATGGTAATCTCTCGTATATATAGTAGTCTTATGAATCTATTAAAAATTAACACTACAATAGAGTCGCTTTTTCTACGATATACATATGAGTGCCGTATAAAGTCATATTATAAATACTCACCTCTTTATTGCCATAAAAAGTCCTTTACGACATAATGTTTTTAAAACATTCTCATTTTTTATTCTATATGAGGCACGGCCTTTATATCACAAGAATTGCAATTTTTAATAATTTTTTTAGAGCATTAAAAGATTTATGTTTAGAAATTATCTATTAACCACAAGATTTATGTATCTATCACATTTCTTTATCTTTTCAAAATGTTCCACATTTTTTTCTATGATGGAACCGAATTAAGAACCAACCCAAAAACTGAATCAGAACTGTTCGGTGCTCAAATATAAGATCAAAAATTTCATCAATTTCAACTAAAACTAGACCTAACTGGCTAGTTCGATCCGGCGTTGGTTCGAATGGTTCCAAGTAAAAATGCCAACCCTAGTTGGTGCACCTACCACAATATTTGAAAAATAAATAAGGATTTGGATTCATTTCGGATTTTTCGGCTCGACTCGTTGACATAGCTATCACCAATCCACCACTTTCATCGCCACCTCAGACTACGGAAAAAACATGAGCACCAGACTGGCCAAAAATTTTCGTAGAATCACAATCAAACAAAAATTCAAGCACAAACACAATTATAAAAATAAAAACACCATAAATTTTCACACAATCAAATCGTCGATTACCCAGAAATTTTCGCACCAGAAATCAAATTCATCACTTTGCAGAACCTAGAAATCAACCCTCATAAATCTCGACACTTTGCGCTTCGCATGCTTCGTAGAAAACAAATTCCAAAAACCAAACCCCATATTATCTTGTTGGTTGCGTGTGAATTGATTTGCGTATAAACTCAGAAATCAAACCCAATAAATCTCGTCACTTTGATTTTACATATCTGAATGTGAATTGTGTTCTGCACGTGAATTGATTTTGGGTGTGATTTGGGGGGGTGGGCTGGGATTTGGGTGTTCTGCACTCATTTGATCACTTCTCCACTCATGATCCAAATATCACACTCCACATCCCCCGGTAGAAACCACAATGTACCCCTAGACATCTATACACAGCAAATGCATCCCAAACCCATGATGATAAATTAACACTTTTTGGCGACTACAAAGGTTAGGGTTCAATTTAAAATTGACCTACGCACCACAAGGTTACTCCAATCGCCAATACTAAAAAAATCCACAAAGGATTAATCCCATAAAGGAAATGGTGAAGGTGGCACTTACAAAGAGAATATAAGAAAGAGTTGGTTACTTCATAACACTCACAAAATAGGCTCACACAGAGAACGAAGATAACCCTAACATGCTGCCTCACATAATCTCACAAACCACACAGGCTCACAAAGATGAAGAAGAAAATGGCTGCCCCTCTGACTTCTCACTACCACACTCTCACATCACTCACAGAGCAAAACGAAGTACGTCATAGATCTCAACCCACTATGCATTCAAACAATTACACAAAGTAATATGATCGCTTCAATTTATGCCAATGCATATATCAAACACATTGAAAATGCACATATAATCACGCAACCGAATTAAGTAATCACACACATGCAGTAGGATTACAAACAGATGCACATGCAGTAACCAGTTCACATATAATGAAACTCACACATGTCATCACTTGACTTAAAGACAGAATTCGCCTCATCACTCTCATCAACGTTCCTTTTATTATCATTCAAAGGACAGTCTATTTCAACCACGTCCAAATTACTGCAGTTTAAATACACGTCTTATTTTTTGCAGTTGCCTTAGACCACATTTGTCATCAAAAGGTTTTATGCAAAAACATTTTCTCTTTGCCAAATTAAAAAAACCACAATTTTCATTAAAACATGCACAATTCATAATGTGTTGTCATTTTACTCAAAAATGCATAGAACACAAAATGCAACCAATAACAATCACAAGTAAAGTACCGACACAATTCACACAGAATAGTCAAGTAAGATTTTCTAAGGTCACATGCAATTCTAATAATGAAAAAATTTAATTAACAACAAATTCACAGAGAATTTAAGGCAAATAATTAACAAGTAATTTCTAAATCTAGCAACAGGCAATGGTTACCCCTTCACGGTAACCCCAAACCTAACGTCACCCCACACGATGACTTCTAATGCGAAAAATAAATTATCCTACACAATAATTTTAACTGCAATAATAAAAGGTATAGAACACGATATCGAGTGGATCACGTCTGAAAGTCCGTAAACATCAAGAGTTGCGAATTCACCACTTTTAGGACCGTTTCCATTCATCCTAAAGTCTCTGGTAACCACGGCAACACGAAGCGACACCCGGTAACCGAGCGTCTAAGGGCAAAATTGTTCAACTTTCACTGTATTGACCAAAACTGAAATCTGTCAACACCGTTGGGTTCGCCTCGTCGATTACAAAATTCTGTCTTTTGAGGTCATCGTCGGAATCTAGCCAACACGCCTCCACGCGCTCGTCGAAGAGCCACGCGCCAGCGCCGGCTCACACGCCCCACGCATTTTGGATCGCCTTGGCATGCATAGGGCTCATGTGGTGTCGGTTTCTTTAGATTGTCACTAGTTTCACCGAAAAATGCAAAAATGGGTCCAGGCAGAATTGAAAAATCTGGACAGCTTCTTCCTCTAATTTTCTACCGATTTCTACTCGATTTTCTGGTCGATTTCCAGCCTTCTTTTGGTCGGTTTTTTACTCCCCAAAAATAGATTTCATCTCCACCCAATCTCTAATACCATTTGTGAGAATTTGGGGCTTCAATCAACACCAAACCGGGCTCAGAAAACAACAAACGAACACCAATCTTCAAAGGCTCAACCCAACAATCCTCTACACCTTGGTTGCCTCGTTCTGCCCTCTTGGCTGCTCTCTATTTAGTGCTCACAAAAGACACTAGATGGTGACTACAATGGAGAAGAAACAAGGTGAACAACAATGGTGGAGTCTCTTCCAACTCCCCCCCAAACCCGACTGCCCCCTATCTCACGTTTCCCCCACTTGTAGCACACTCAACAATGACCAGATTTCTACCATGTAAAAGGGCTAGGTTTAGGTCACTCATTTGGGCCAAGACTCACTCATAATGGGCCAAGATAATGGGCTAACGATAACCAAATCCATCCATTAACTAAACTAACAACCCAATCAAACTTAGGCCCAACAATGTGTATTAATTGTTTCCCAGTCGAGCCGTAACTTTTGGTGTCGCTAAAATAATCCGACAACTGCTTTACATCATCGCCCGGATTTATTGGGTATCAAAAACCCAACAAGTATTTTTCAACTTATTAATTGGACAAGAAAAACATTACAACCTACTTGCACTTGCCAAGCGTGATTGTATTGTTATCGAATTAATTCCTTCAAGACAAGCTTTTAATTGCGTAAAAAATATAGAGATCTATGCTAATCGTCCTCTTAAATGTATTGGCATTTTATTTTATGAGAATAAATGAAGACCCAACTCAGGTGTTGAAAGCGAAGACTTCTCAATCGCCTGGATTCGAGTCTTATTTGAAGGGAGAAGTGTAATTCAAAAAATAAAAGTAGGTTCATTAAAATATACAATGGTCGGCAAAAAAAATTAGAAAGTTTTATAATTAAAATTTCCATTATTGTTCCACTACATTTACTTGTTTGACTTGAATTATTATAAAAATGTTAATAAAAGATCATAAACAAGGCCATATTGTAGGGTTAATAGGAAAGTAATTATTACATCTTATTAATGCTCCAAAGATGACCTAATTCAAAATACAAATAAATTGCAATACACAAAAAATATCCGCAAACTCCCCACTATGATATTTGGTTGCATGTGCTAAGGAAAAACAGCAAGATAGATAGGTACTTGATGCAGGTCCATTGTCAAGGGTCCTAATTAAAAGGTCTTCACTTTTCTTGTTTTCTCCATCATAAAATAATGAATTGTGCTACGCGAACACCTCGATTAACACTTTGAATGATCGAACACACATACCTCGAGAGGTTGGACATTATTTTATTCATGCGAGACCCACGTGCAAATGAGGGTCGGTCACCCAAGGTGTCAACCATTTTCGAATAAAGTGGTTTTACTTTAAAATAATTGTCTTAAACGGAAAATTCTTAAAATAATCGATCATGCTAGTACATTTTTATTTACATTAAATTTGACACTCTTTTACATGACATCCATCAAAATCATTAATTCTACAATACTCTATCACATCACTGTCCAAATTTTGACATATAGGGTGTGTTTGAGTCACATTATTTTGGAAGAATGTAGTAGATTGATAGAAAATGTGTGGTTGAAAATAGGTAGAAGAATGAAAATAAAAATTTTAGAATATGTTTGATAGAGATTAAAATCAGATTAAAATTGAAAAATTGGCCGTTATTGTTGATTTTTATTAGTTGGGTTGGACCCAATAACGACTATATTTTCAATTTTAATTGAATTTTAATCTCTACCGAATATGCTATACTAAATATGGGCATAGGAAGAAAG
This sequence comes from Fraxinus excelsior, assembly GCA_019097785.1. Lineage (NCBI taxonomy): Eukaryota > Viridiplantae > Streptophyta > Magnoliopsida > Lamiales > Oleaceae > Fraxinus > Fraxinus excelsior. Next base: position 2,711,168 of record CM032624.1, read on the forward strand.
TCAAGAAAGATTTAAACAATAATGTACGTACATTTAAAAGGGTAAAATTCAGTGTACACTTTCAAAGGTCAAATGATTTGGTTTCAACTTTTTAATTTTTCCAATGGGTAGAATAGTTAAAAGGGTAAAATTCAGTGTACACTTTCAACCATATGTTATCATTTGATGACGGGTTGCAAAATAAAGTAACCTTTAGTCTGTGTAACTGTTAAAATTTGAAAAAACGAATTTATGCATCTCTTTCTTTACTCAAAAGTAAGAAGATAAACCCATCATTAGCGGGCCGCTTGAAGCCGAATTATGTGCATCAAATTAGTGTTTGTTTAACAAAGATTTACTCTTTACGAGCATTTTTTTTTTATTTCTTAAATGTGCAGTTAAAAATTAGGAAAAAGTTGTGACAAAACGAGATAAATGAATTTTTTACAAGTATTTCAGCACATTATATTATGTTCCTGTTTGGTGAGTATTAAAATCAGATTTTTAGTTTTTTTTTTATTATAAAAAGTTAAAAATATATAGTTGAATAGTTGTGGTTACTATAAAATATGTGGATTTCTATTATTAATGACCATTATAACCTTTCCGGACGTTACACGTGTTCGACGATGGATGTAAAACTTTGGTAGTAAGAACCCATCTAGCGAGGGTATGGTAAAATTTTCAGACTTCAATCTCAGTTACATATTATAATATTATTCTTAACTTATTTACTTATTAAGTAATAATATTATCGCTACAAACACCACAATTAAAATATTGGGAAAATTTCATAAATGAGATGTTTAGATTTACCAATTTTAAATTTAAGAGATAAGGTTTAAAATTTCAAATTTAAGATTTTTTTTTAAATTTTATTTATAATTTAATTAATTAAACATATATTTTATTAATTAAATATATTAATGTCGCAAATTTTATATATCACAATTCAAAAATTTTATAGATCACAATTTGTTCATCGGTCACAAATAAAAAATTGAAGCGTCACAAATTATTTTACGGTTACAATTCAAAAATTTTATATGTCACAATTTGTTCATTGGTCACAAGTCAAAAAAATTTATAAGTCACAAATTAATTTACGGTCACGAATTTAAAATTTTATAGGTTACAAATTATTATACGGTCACAATTCAGAAATTTTATAAGTCACAATTTGTTCATCGGTCACAAATAAAAAAAAATTATACGCCACAACTTATTCATCGGTCACAAATAACAAATATTATAAGTCCCAACATAGTAGATAGTTACAAATTGTCGAAATTCGGTCACAAATTAACAATTTTTTAGGTCGCATTATTTCTAGGTCACAGTTTATATTTTTCGTTAGTCACATATTATTTATCGGTCACAAATTAATGAATTTAATAGTCACCAACGACTAAATAATATGTGACAACCACCAAAACTTGTGATCATCACCTCATCATTGCCACCAACAACATGACAACCGAACCTCCGTTGCCGGAACCACCACCACCACCCGACAACAAACCATCATCTAAAAATACCACGACTACCACTACCTACGCTCAACCATCGCCAATAGTAGCACAACCACCAATGCGGCCTATACCACCACCACCACCACCGTCTCCTCAAATACATTACCGTCAACACCACCACCACAACCGCCACCGCCAATCACCACTCCACCTCCACGACTGCCACCATCACCACAAAGGCAATCTTTCACATCAACCAACACCACCATAGCCATCAACTGCAAACACAACAAAACTAACGGTGTTACTGCATTTCTACGACCACCACAATACCGCCATGACCACAAATTAATCAATTTATTTGTCACAAACAACCAAATAATTGACATACCACCCACAACCACCGCGCTATCGCCATGACCACCACCCAAATACCACAAAAAATTCAAATTCATTATCAACCACCGCCAAGACTATTACCAACATTACCACCACCATCGCGACCACCACCACCGCAACCAACTACAAACATCGCCACTATTTCAAACCACAACCACCACATCCACCAAAAAATCCTCAAATCCATTGTCCCCGCCGCTACTGCACGCAGTGGTGCAGCAAGCGGAGCAAATCGACAATGCACGGTACCGCTGCAAAAAGAGCAGATTGGCGATGCAGAATCACTGCGCTACGACAGGTAGAGAGAGATGGATGTCAACTTTTGAGAGAGAGAGAGAGCTGTGCTGCGACGATAAAGGGAGAAGGATGCCGACTGCCGTGACCGCGCCGCGACAAGGAGATGGAAAGGCATCGCCAACTGAGAGAGAGAGAGAGAGAGAGAGAGAATTAATTAGGGTTTGCGATAAATTTTTGTGGTATTAATCATATGAAATATTTGAAATAATATCTTATTTTTTAAATTCAATCTTAAAAAATGTAATTTGATGTAATTACCACTAAAATATATTGGAAAAAACCATATGTAGAGGCTTTTTCCTTGCAGAATGTTTACAATGCAGAACCTGATTGGACCTTTTTTTTTTTCCAACTTCCAATGTGTCATCTGTAAAAAATTATGTGAAGAAATCATGTACGTGTATCATTGTTCAAATATATTTTTAATAAATACACTACAACAATTCTACAATTATATTCCTAATCCAATAAAAACTAAAAATGAAAAAAAAATGCAGTAATGTGGTGTATTCATCATCTTAATATTACTCCTCATTTTTATCAGAGTAAAATTATTTATCATTATAATGGTGAAACACGGGTGATGTGATAATTTAGATAGAATAATGAGATATACCGTTCAATTTTCATGAGAGAAAGAGAGTGAAATTGAATTGCCATATTTCATTATTTCGCATAAATTATCACATCACCAATATTACATCATTATAACGATAAATAACATTATTCTTTTTCTCGTCTTTGCAATCCATTCCGGAAATTTTCGTTATGATGAAAAGAGTTTCTGAATTTTTTTTTTCCTTAATTGTATATACTATGAATGGGTTTGCATTTTATATCTCACGGATGTGTGTACTGATGAATCGTTTCTGAATTGCTTCGACAGCCCCTTTTCAATGGCAAGTGAAAACAACAGAATCATGAAGTAATAAACAAAGAATTGGTTCAATGTCAAATGACTAAACTGAGAAACATTAACAAATGGAAAGAACACGTCTATATTCCACTTACAAAAAGAAATCAATTACACAAGGCATTTTCTTCTTCGACCATTGAAAATGGGAAAAATTTACAAATCAGTCCGATTCTTAATTTTCAAATTTGACAAAAAAAATTGAACCAATTCATCAATAAATCGTGATCGAATAGAATATAAATTCATTTACTCTGAGGAAAAGAAAATTATCTTGTCGTCGTCGACGAAAAATCTATGAACAGTTAGATGTGAGGGAAAAAAAAAAAAACTAGATTTATGTTTATGGTGGAACATTAATTTTACTCAAGAAAAATATACTAAAAATTGTGATGCATCCATGTTTGATTTGGACTAAAATTTTAAGTCAAAGTTAATAATTAATTTTAACCATACATTTCATGGGATTCACAATTTTTCAATCTCATATTTCATAATCTTTTCTCAAAATCGACTAAAATATTGATTTTAATCCATATAAGAGGTAATAAATCACTATGATAATATAATTATCCAAAATAAAATATGTCACATGATTATTATGCCCTTTTCCACATGTTACACAAATTCCAACCTTCAACTTTTAAGCTAGAAGAACAAGGTAGAACGAACAAACAAACAAACAAACAAACAAATCAAATCAAAATTTAGGGTGTGTTTTATGAATATTATCGAGGAAAGAATGTATTTTAAATAGTGATACGATGAGAAATATGTGGTTAAAAAGTAAAGAAAAATTATTAATGTGATGAAAAATATTATTATATTTAAGAATGTGTGGTTGAAAATGAGTTTTGAAAGAATGTGTATCAAACGGGAGGGCTTAACCCTATTTTGTCTACAATTTTTCAAAAATTCGTTTTTTCTTAAACTTGTAGTCAACTAAAATTATTATAATAAAATATTTTACACATAAATCCAAAATTGAGGAAAGAATGTATTTTAAATAGTGATACGATGAGAATATTATTGAGGAAAGAATGTATTTTCAATAGTGATACGATGAGAATATTATTGTGTTTTATGAATATTATCGATGAAATAATGTATTTTAAATAGTGATACGTTGAGAAATATATGGTTAAAAAGTAAAGAAAAATTATTAATGTGATGAAAAATATTATTATATTTAAGAATATGTAGTTGAAAATGAGTTTTGAAAGAATGTGTATCAAACGGGAGGGCTTAACCCTGTTTTGTCTACAATTTTTCAAAAATTCGTTTTTTCTTAAACTTGTAGTCAACTAACATTATTATAATAAAATATTTTACACATAAATCCAAAAATTTTCTTACTTTTTAAACAATATTTTCCAAAAAAAAAAAAATCACTATTTCAAAACTCGTTTCTCCAAAAATAAAAAAAATAAAAAAAAATTAATTAATGGTCATAAAACGAAAGCTTACTGAAGTTGGTAGAGCAGAAATAAATAAAGACATCGAGAAGAATCTTAAACGGTGTCGCGAAGAGCAAAAAGTGTGCTTTAATTTTGACTGGTGTGCCAGGAAGAAGCATAAAAGTAGGGGAATATACCGATGAAGATCCTGGTTGGTGGTTCTCTTTAAATACCCACCTATCAATTTCACCTCCACACGGACATGATACATACAAATTTAAATACCAGATTTCAACATAGATAATCATAAGTTTGCACAAGAGTTTCTATCTCTCTCTCTCTCTCTCTACTCTTTTGCTTCTGATCTTGATCCAGAAACAAATAGGTTGGTGATTTATAGAGCTTTTGCATTTTTATGTGAATGCATGATGATTTATGCACGAGACGGTTTTTTCCTTTGTCGTGTTATTGCATGCAAAGGTAGTGGGTATTTTTTATGGATATTTACTGATCTTATATGTTTATGTAGATTTTTGACATGTTTTTTCCTCGATTTAAAATAATAATTTCATTTTTCTATAATGGAAATGAAATATGATCTTCATTCTGCATGTGTTTTTTTTTCTCCCTTTGGTGAAGTGAATTTGGATTTTGGATCAGAAATTGTCAATTATATAAGCAGAAAGTGGATTTTTGCTTATAAGTTATGGTGCAGTGTGATTTTATTTGTTGTATGTCCCACCTTACGGGTATGGGGACTGGGGGTGGAGTAGGGTTGGTAGGCAGAGATTCTTCCGGAATATATTATATCTTCCAGTTGTATTGCTCTATGGACTTCCCCTTTTCTAATAATATTGATTCATATACCTTTTATAGTTCTAATTGCCAGATTTATTATATTATGTATTACGTTTCTTTAATTGCCAGATTTATTATATTTCTTATAATAACAATTCATTAATGGCTGATTATTTGGCATTTGCATCTAATTAAGATTTTAGACAATGATACGAACGAAAAATCGGTGTTTATGAATCTATGAAACAGTCGCTCGATTTCGAATATTTTGATAATCTGTCGATTAAGGTTGTTAATTTTGTTGATCGATTTTGTAGGTAATTGGTGAGAGGAAGAGTAGAGGGAGAGACAAGAAGCAATGGCAGAAGACAATTTGAAGGTGCTTAATGCACTTGACGTGGCAAAGACGCAATTGTACCATTTTACTGCGATTATCATTGCTGGAATGGGTTTTTTCACGGATGCCTATGATCTTTTCTGCATATCTTTAGTTACTAAGATGCTCGGTCGGATATATTACCATGTTGATGGTTCGAAAAAACCGGGCAGTTTGCCTCCCAATGTATCGGCTGCTGTCAATGGTGTAGCGCTGTGCGGCACCCTTGCCGGCCAGCTTTTTTTCGGGTGGTTGGGTGACAAAATGGGTAGGAAACGAGTTTATGGCGTGACGCTCATGTTAATGTCCGTATGCTCGCTTGCCTCGGGACTTTCTTTCGGGAGTGAGCCGAAATCAGTTATGGCGACTCTATGCTTCTTTAGGTTCTGGCTTGGCTTTGGGATTGGTGGTGATTACCCACTCTCCGCGACTATCATGTCTGAATATGCCAATAAGAAAACGCGTGGAGCGTTCATTGCTGCTGTATTTGCTATGCAAGGTTTCGGGATTCTGTCTGGTGGTGTATTTGCTATGATAATTTCGGCTGCATTTAATGCTAAGTTCAAGGCTCCAGCTTATGAAGTCGATCCAATTGCCTCGACTGCCCCACAGGCAGACTACATTTGGAGGATAATTTTAATGGTTGGTGCACTTCCAGCTCTATTAACCTACTATTGGCGGCTTAAGATGCCGGAAACTGCTCGTTACACTGCCCTTGTTGCCAAGAACGTGAAACAAGCTGCAGCAGATATGTCTAAGGTTTTGCAAGTTGACATTGAGGCCGAGCAGCAGAAAGTGGAGCCCGCAGTAGAGGAGAAAAATTCATTTGGTCTATTCTCAAAGAAATTTCTTCGTCGTCATGGGCTGCACTTGCTAGGAACAACAACGACTTGGTTCTTGCTTGACATTGCATTTTACAGCCAAAATTTGTTTCAGAAGGATATTTTCAGTGCTATTGGTTGGATTCCTCCAGCGAAAACAATGAACGCAATAGAAGAAGTTTTTAGAATTGCACGTGCACAAACTCTTATTGCGCTGTGCAGTACTGTCCCGGGATACTGGTTCACCGTGGCATTGATCGATGTTATTGGAAGATTTGCCATTCAATTGATGGGATTCTTCTTCATGACAGTATTCATGTTTGCTCTTGCCTTTCCTTACAACCACTGGACACACAAAGATAACCGAATTGGCTTTGTCTCAATGTACTCGCTTACTTTTTTCTTCGCAAACTTTGGGCCAAATGCAACAACATTTGTCGTGCCGGCTGAGATTTTCCCGGCTAGACTGCGATCTACGTGCCATGGGATATCAGCTGCATCGGGGAAGTTGGGAGCAATTGTTGGTGCTTTCGGTTTTTTATATCTAGCTCAAAACCAAGACAAGGCAAAGGCTGACGCCGGGTATCCAGCAGGAATTGGAGTAAAGAATTCGCTCATCGTGTTAGGCGTAATCAACTTTTTGGGCTTGTTATTCACTTTCTTGGTTCCGGAATCAAAGGGAAAATCTCTCGAGGAAATGTCGGGTGAAAATGAGGACAAAGAATGAATCAAATAGCACGTAAAACAATTCAAGTGTATGAAAGAGTACGTATAAGGGATGTTTGGTAAGATGGGCTAGATAACATCAGACCATATACATAAGAAAAATAATAATATCAAGTACTATATAGTGAATATGTTCCTGGTGTCGCGTTTAACGTCTTTTAACTTTTTGTTGCTTTCTTTTCTTTCTGAAATTTTCTGGTTTTCGTTTTGTTGCTTTTTAATCTGTACTCGCAACATCAGATGAGTTCTTGTGTAATTTCCCTGCTGTTACCATCCGGTAGTAGAGTGTTTATGAATAAACCAGATTGAGCTAATGAGGAAATATTGAATGTTGGAATGTCGTACGAATAAATGTACACGTACAAAATTCAACTATACGTCTCTCTACTAAACGTGAGAAAAGGCACGAGAAAATATTTAGCTCCTCTCAAGTTGGAGTGTGAAGATTATGAATACCCAACTTTCATAGGATGTGTGATGTGAATTTCACCAAAAATGGTAGCAATTGCTC